>JAOTOM010001217.1:0-62032 GCA_034440615.1 Ashinkailepas kermadecensis
ATCGCTCGCTCCCGACGCCGTCTATAGACAGACAGACAGACAGCTCCCGACGCCGTCCATAGACAGACAGACAGACAGCTCCCGACGCCGTCTATCGCTCGCTCCCGACGCCGTCTATCGCTCGCTCCCGACGCCGTCTATAGACAGACAGACAGACAGCTCCCGACGCCGTCTATCGCTCGCTCCCGCGCCGACGTCTATCGCTCGCTCCCGACGCCGTCTATAGACAGACAGACAGACAGCTCCCGACGCCGTCTATCGCTCGCTCCCGGCGCCGTCTATCGCTGTCGCTCCCGACGCCGTCTATAGACAGACAGACAGACAGCTCCCGACGCCGTCTATCGCTCGCTCCCGACGCCGTCTATCGCTCGCTCCCGACGCCGTCTATCGCTCGCTCCCGACGCCGTCTATAGACAGACAGACAGACAGCTCCCGACGCCGTCTATCGCTCGCTCCCGACGCCGTCTATAGACAGACAGACAGACAGCTCCCGACGCCGTCTATCGCTCGCTCCCGACGCCGTCTATAGACAGACAGACAGACAGCTCCCGACGCCGTCTATCGCTCGCTCCCGACGCCGTCTATAGACAGACAGACAGACAGCTCCCGACGCCGTCTATCGCTCGCTCCCGACGCCGTCTATACAGACAGACAGCTCCCGACGCCGTCTATCGCTCGCTCCCGACGCCGTCTATAGACAGACAGAAGAGCTCCCGACGCCGTCTATCGCTCGCTCCCGACGCCGTCTATCGCTCGCTCCCGACGCCGTCTATCGCTCGCTCCCGACGCCGTCTATAGAAGCAGACAACGCTCCCGACGCCGTCTATCGCTCGCTCCCGACGCCGTCTATAGACAGACAGACAGACAGCTCCCGACGCCGTCTATCGCTCGCTCCCGGCGCCGTCTATCGCTCGCTCCCGACGCCGTCTATAGACAGACAGACAGACAGCTCCCGACGCCGTCTATCGCTCGCTCCCGGCGCCGTCTATCGCTCGCTCCCGACGCCGTCTATCGCTCGCTCCCGACGCCGTCTATCGCTCGCTCCCGACGCCGTCTATAGACAGACAGACAGACAGCTCCCGACGCCGTCTATCGCTCGCTCCCGACGCCGTCTATAGACAGACAGACAGACAGCTCCCGACGCCGTCTATCGCTCGCTCCCGACGCCGTCTATAGACAGACAGACAGACAGCTCCCGACGCCGTCTATCGCTCGCTCCCGACGCCGTCTATAGACAGACAGACAGACAGCTCCCGACGCCGTCTATCGCTCGCTCCCGTCGACGTCAATCGCTCGCTCCCGACGCCGTCTATAGACAGACAGACAGCCCCGACGCCGTCTATCGCTCGTCCCGACGCCGTCTATCGCTCGCTCCCGACGCCGTCTATAGACAGACAGACAGACAGACAGCTCCCGACGTGTCTATCGCTCGCTCCCGACGCCGTCTATAGACAGACAGACAGACAGCTCCCGACGCCGTCTATCGCTCGCTCCCGACGCCGTCTATAGACAGACAGACAGACAGCTCCCGACGCCGTCTATCGCTCGCTCCGCTCCCGACGCCGTCTATAGACAGACAGACAGAGACAGCTCCCGACGCCGTCTATCGCTCGCTCCCGACGCCGTCTATCGCCATCGCTCCCGACGCCGTCTATAGACAGACAGACAGACAGCCCCGACGCCGTCTATCGCCGATCCCGACGCCGTCTATCGCTCGCTCCCGACGCCATCTATAGACAGACAGACAGACAGACGCCGTCTATCGCTCGATCCGACTGCCGTCTATCGCTCGCTCCCGACGCCGTCTATATACAGACAGACAAACAGCCCCCCACGCCGTCTATCGGCGGCAGCGCCAGACGGCCCGCCGCGGCGCGGCGGCCAGCGAGCGATAGACGGCAGCCGGGAGCGCGAGCGACCGGCGGCCGTCTATCGGCGAGCGCCAGACGGCCCGGGGTGCTCGGGCGCGGCGGCCAGCGAGCGATAGACGGCAGCCGGGAGGGCGGCGGCCGTCTATCGGCGAGCGCCAGACGGCCCGGGGTGCTCGGGCGCGGCGGCCAGCGAGCGATAGACGGCAGCCGGGAGCGGACAGCGACCGGCGGCCGTCTATCGGCGAGCGCCAGACGGCCCGGGTGCTCGGGCGCGGCGGCCAGCGAGCGATAGACGGCAGCCGGGAGCGGACAGCGACCGGCGGCCGTCTATCGGCGAGCGCCAGACGGCCCGGGGTGCTCGGGCGCGGCGGCCAGCGAGCGATAGACGGCAGCCGGGAGCGGACAGCGACCGGCGGCCGTCTATCGGCGAGCGCCAGACGGCCCGGGGTGCTCGGGCGCGGCGGCCAGCGAGCGATAGACGGCAGCCGGGAGCGGACAGCGACCGGCGGCCGTCTATCGGCGAGCGCCAGACGGCCCGGGGTGCTCGGGCGCGGCGGCCAGCGAGCGATAGACGGCAGCCGGGAGCGGACAGCGACCGGCGGCCGTCTATCGGCGAGCGCCAGACGGCCCGGGGTGCTCGGGCGCGGCGGCCAGCGAGCGATAGACGGCAGCCGGGAGCGGACAGCGACCGGCGGCCGTCTATCGGCGAGCGCCAGACGGCCCGGGGTGCTCGGGCGCGGCGGCCAGCGAGCGATAGACGGCAGCCGGGAGCGGACAGCGACCGGCGGCCGTCTATCGGCGAGCGCCAGACGGCCCGGGGTGCTCGGGCGCGGCGGCCAGCGAGCGATAGACGGCAGCCGGGAGCGGACAGCGACCGGCGGCCGTCTATCGGCGAGCGCCAGACGGCCCGGGGTGCTCGGGCGCGGCGGCCAGCGAGCGATAGACGGCAGCCGGGAGCGGACAGCGACCGGCGGCCGTCTATCGGCGAGCGCCAGACGGCCCGGGGTGCTCGGGCGCGGCGGCCAGCGAGCGATAGACGGCAGCCGGGAGCGGACAGCGACCGGCGGCCGTCTATCGGCGAGCGCCAGACGGCCCGGGGTGCTCGGGCGCGGCGGCCAGCGAGCGATAGACGGCAGCCGGGAGCGGACAGCGACCGGCGGCCGTCTATCGGCGAGCGCCAGACGGCCCGGGGTGCTCGGGCGCGGCGGCCAGCGAGCGATAGACGGCAGCCGGGAGCGGACAGCGACCGGCGGCCGTCTATCGGCGAGCGCCAGACGGCCCGGGGTGCTCGGGCGCGGCGGCCAGCGAGCGATAGACGGCAGCCGGGAGCGGACAGCGACCGGCGGCCGTCTATCGGCGAGCGCCAGACGGCCCGGGGTGCTCGGGCGCGGCGGCCAGCGAGCGATAGACGGCAGCCGGGAGCGGACAGCGACCGGCGGCCGTCTATCGGCGAGCGCCAGACGGCCCGGGGTGCTCGGGCGCGGCGGCCAGCGAGCGATAGACGGCAGCCGGGAGCGGACAGCGACCGGCGGCCGTCTATCGGCGAGCGCCAGACGGCCCGGGGTGCTCGGGCGCGGCGGCCAGCGAGCGATAGACGGAGCGGCGGCAGCCGGGAGCGGACAGCGACCGGCGGCCGTCTATCGGCGAGCGCCAGACGGCCCGGGGTGCTCGGGCGCGGCGGCCAGCGAGCGATAGACGGCAGCCGGGAGCGGACAGCGACCGGCGGCCGTCTATCGGCGAGCGCCAGACGGCCCGGGGTGCTCGGGCGCGGCGGCCAGCGAGCGATAGACGGCAGCCGGGAGCGGACAGCGACCGGCGGCCGTCTATCGGCGAGCGCCAGACGGCCCGGGGTGCTCGGGCGCGGCGGCCAGCGAGCGATAGACGGCAGCCGGGAGCGGACAGCGACCGGCGGCCGTCTATCGGCGAGCGCCAGACGGCCCGGGGTGCTCGGGCGCGGCGGCCAGCGAGCGATAGACGGCAGCCGGGAGCGGACAGCGACCGGCGGCCGTCTATCGGCGAGCGCCAGACGGCCCGGGGTGCTCGGGCGCGGCGGCCAGCGAGCGATAGACGGCAGCCGGGAGCGGACAGCGACCGGCGGCCGTCTATCGGCGAGCGCCAGACGGCCCGGGGTGCTCGGGCGCGGCGGCCAGCGAGCGATAGACGGCAGCCGGGAGCGGACAGCGACCGGCGGCCGTCTATCGGCGAGCGCCAGACGGCCCGGGGTGCTCGGGCGCGGCGGCCAGCGAGCGATAGACGGCAGCCGGGAGCGGACAGCGACCGGCGGCCGTCTATCGGCGAGCGCCAGACGGCCCGGGGTGCTCGGGCGCGGCGGCCAGCGAGCGATAGACGGCAGCCGGGAGCGGACAGCGACCGGCGGCCGTCTATCGGCGAGCGCCAGACGGCCCGGGGTGCTCGGGCGCGGCGGCCAGCGAGCGATAGACGGCAGCCGGGAGCGGACAGCGACCGGCGGCCGTCTATCGGCGAGCGCCAGACGGCCCGGGGTGCTCGGGCGCGGCGGCCAGCGAGCGATAGACGGCAGCCGGGAGCGGACAGCGACCGGCGGCCGTCTATCGGCGAGCGCCAGACGGCCCGGGGTGCTCGGGCGCGGCGGCCAGCGAGCGATAGACGGCAGCCGGGAGCGGACAGCGACCGGCGGCCGTCTATCGGCGAGCGCCAGACGGCCCGGGGTGCTCGGGCGCGGCGGCCAGCGAGCGATAGACGGCAGCCGGGAGCGGACAGCGACCGGCGGCCGTCTATCGGCGAGCGCCAGACGGCCCGGGGTGCTCGGGCGCGGCGGCCAGCGAGCGATAGACGGCAGCCGGGAGCGGACAGCGACCGGCGGCCGTCTATCGGCGAGCGCCAGACGGCCCGGGGTGCTCGGGCGCGGCGGCCAGCGAGCGATAGACGGCAGCCGGGAGCGGACAGCGACCGGCGGCCGTCTATCGGCGAGCGCCAGACGGCCCGGGGTGCTCGGGCGCGGCGGCCAGCGAGCGATAGACGGCAGCCGGGAGCGGACAGCGACCGGCGGCCGTCTATCGGCGAGCGCCAGACGGCCCGGGGTGCTCGGGCGCGGCGGCCAGCGAGCGATAGACGGCAGCCGGGAGCGGACAGCGACCGGCGGCCGTCTATCGGCGAGCGCCAGACGGCCCGGGGTGCTCGGGCGCGGCGGCCAGCGAGCGATAGACGGCAGCCGGGAGCGGACAGCGACCGGCGGCCGTCTATCGGCGAGCGCCAGACGGCCCGGGGTGCTCGGGCGCGGCGGCCAGCGAGCGATAGACGGCAGCCGGGAGCGGACAGCGACCGGCGGCCGTCTATCGGCGAGCGCCAGACGGCCCGGGGTGCTCGGGCGCGGCGGCCAGCGAGCGATAGACGGCAGCCGGGAGCGGACAGCGACCGGCGGCCGTCTATCGGCGAGCGCCAGACGGCCCGGGGTGCTCGGGCGCGGCGGCCAGCGAGCGATAGACGGCAGCCGGGAGCGGACAGCGACCGGCGGCCGTCTATCGGCGAGCGCCAGACGGCCCGGGGTGCTCGGGCGCGGCGGCCAGCGAGCGATAGACGGCAGCCGGGAGCGGACAGCGACCGGCGGCCGTCTATCGGCGAGCGCCAGACGGCCCGGGGTGCTCGGGCGCGGCGGCCAGCGAGCGATAGACGGCAGCCGGGAGCGGACAGCGACCGGCGGCCGTCTATCGGCGAGCGCCAGACGGCCCGGGGTGCTCGGGCGCGGCGGCCAGCGAGCGATAGACGGCAGCCGGGAGCGGACAGCGACCGGCGGCCGTCTATCGGCGAGCGCCAGACGGCCCGGGGTGCTCGGGCGCGGCGGCCAGCGAGCGATAGACGGCAGCCGGGAGCGGACAGCGACCGGCGGCCGTCTATCGGCGAGCGCCAGACGGCCCGGGGTGCTCGGGCGCGGCGGCCAGCGAGCGATAGACGGCAGCCGGGAGCGGACAGCGACCGGCGGCCGTCTATCGGCGAGCGCCAGACGGCCCGGGGTGCTCGGGCGCGGCGGCCAGCGAGCGATAGACGGCAGCCGGGAGCGGACAGCGACCGGCGGCCGTCTATCGGCGAGCGCCAGACGGCCCGGGGTGCTCGGGCGCGGCGGCCAGCGAGCGATAGACGGCAGCCGGGAGCGGACAGCGACCGGCGGCCGTCTATCGGCGAGCGCCAGACGGCCCGGGGTGCTCGGGCGCGGCGGCCAGCGAGCGATAGACGGCAGCCGGGAGCGGACAGCGACCGGCGGCCGTCTATCGGCGAGCGCCAGACGGCCCGGGGTGCTCGGGCGCGGCGGCCAGCGAGCGATAGACGGCAGCCGGGAGCGGACAGCGACCGGCGGCCGTCTATCGGCGAGCGCCAGACGGCCCGGGGTGCTCGGGCGCGGCGGCCAGCGAGCGATAGACGGCAGCCGGGAGCGGACAGCGACCGGCGGCCGTCTATCGGCGAGCGCCAGACGGCCCGGGGTGCTCGGGCGCGGCGGCCAGCGAGCGATAGACGGCAGCCGGGAGCGGACAGCGACCGGCGGCCGTCTATCGGCGAGCGCCAGACGGCCCGGGGTGCTCGGGCGCGGCGGCCAGCGAGCGATAGACGGCAGCCGGGAGCGGACAGCGACCGGCGGCCGTCTATCGGCGAGCGCCAGACGGCCCGGGGTGCTCGGGCGCGGCGGCCAGCGAGCGATAGACGGCAGCCGGGAGCGGACAGCGACCGGCGGCCGTCTATCGGCGAGCGCCAGACGGCCCGGGGTGCTCGGGCGCGGCGGCCAGCGAGCGATAGACGGCAGCCGGGAGCGGACAGCGACCGGCGGCCGTCTATCGGCGAGCGCCAGACGGCCCGGGGTGCTCGGGCGCGGCGGCCAGCGAGCGATAGACGGCAGCCGGGAGCGGACAGCGACCGGCGGCCGTCTATCGGCGAGCGCCAGACGGCCCGGGGTGCTCGGGCGCGGCGGCCAGCGAGCGATAGACGGCAGCCGGGAGCGGACAGCGACCGGCGGCCGTCTATCGGCGAGCGCCAGACGGCCCGGGGTGCTCGGGCGCGGCGGCCAGCGAGCGATAGACGGCAGCCGGGAGCGGACAGCGACCGGCGGCCGTCTATCGGCGAGCGCCAGACGGCCCGGGGTGCTCGGGCGCGGCGGCCAGCGAGCGATAGACGGCAGCCGGGAGCGGACAGCGACCGGCGGCCGTCTATCGGCGAGCGCCAGACGGCCCGGGGTGCTCGGGCGCGGCGGCCAGCGAGCGATAGACGGCAGCCGGGAGCGGACAGCGACCGGCGGCCGTCTATCGGCGAGCGCCAGACGGCCCGGGGTGCTCGGGCGCGGCGGCCAGCGAGCGATAGACGGCAGCCGGGAGCGGACAGCGACCGGCGGCCGTCTATCGGCGAGCGCCAGACGGCCCGGGGTGCTCGGGCGCGGCGGCCAGCGAGCGATAGACGGCAGCCGGGAGCGGACAGCGACCGGCGGCCGTCTATCGGCGAGCGCCAGACGGCCCGGGGTGCTCGGGCGCGGCGGCCAGCGAGCGATAGACGGCAGCCGGGAGCGGACAGCGACCGGCGGCCGTCTATCGGCGAGCGCCAGACGGCCCGGGGTGCTCGGGCGCGGCGGCCAGCGAGCGATAGACGGCAGCCGGGAGCGGACAGCGACCGGCGGCCGTCTATCGGCGAGCGCCAGACGGCCCGGGGTGCTCGGGCGCGGCGGCCAGCGAGCGATAGACGGCAGCCGGGAGCGGACAGCGACCGGCGGCCGTCTATCGGCGAGCGCCAGACGGCCCGGGGTGCTCGGGCGCGGCGGCCAGCGAGCGATAGACGGCAGCCGGGAGCGGACAGCGACCGGCGGCCGTCTATCGGCGAGCGCCAGACGGCCCGGGGTGCTCGGGCGCGGCGGCCAGCGAGCGATAGACGGCAGCCGGGAGCGGACAGCGACCGGCGGCCGTCTATCGGCGAGCGCCAGACGGCCCGGGGTGCTCGGGCGCGGCGGCCAGCGAGCGATAGACGGCAGCCGGGAGCGGACAGCGACCGGCGGCCGTCTATCGGCGAGCGCCAGACGGCCCGGGGTGCTCGGGCGCGGCGGCCAGCGAGCGATAGACGGCAGCCGGGAGCGGACAGCGACCGGCGGCCGTCTATCGGCGAGCGCCAGACGGCCCGGGGTGCTCGGGCGCGGCGGCCAGCGAGCGATAGACGGCAGCCGGGAGCGGACAGCGACCGGCGGCCGTCTATCGGCGAGCGCCAGACGGCCCGGGGTGCTCGGGCGCGGCGGCCAGCGAGCGATAGACGGCAGCCGGGAGCGGACAGCGACCGGCGGCCGTCTATCGGCGAGCGCCAGACGGCCCGGGGTGCTCGGGCGCGGCGGCCAGCGAGCGATAGACGGCAGCCGGGAGCGGACAGCGACCGGCGGCCGTCTATCGGCGAGCGCCAGACGGCCCGGGGTGCTCGGGCGCGGCGGCCAGCGAGCGATAGACGGCAGCCGGGAGCGGACAGCGACCGGCGGCCGTCTATCGGCGAGCGCCAGACGGCCCGGGGTGCTCGGGCGCGGCGGCCAGCGAGCGATAGACGGCAGCCGGGAGCGGACAGCGACCGGCGGCCGTCTATCGGCGAGCGCCAGACGGCCCGGGGTGCTCGGGCGCGGCGGCCAGCGAGCGATAGACGGCAGCCGGGAGCGGACAGCGACCGGCGGCCGTCTATCGGCGAGCGCCAGACGGCCCGGGGTGCTCGGGCGCGGCGGCCAGCGAGCGATAGACGGCAGCCGGGAGCGGACAGCGACCGGCGGCCGTCTATCGGCGAGCGCCAGACGGCCCGGGGTGCTCGGGCGCGGCGGCCAGCGAGCGATAGACGGCAGCCGGGAGCGGACAGCGACCGGCGGCCGTCTATCGGCGAGCGCCAGACGGCCCGGGGTGCTCGGGCGCGGCGGCCAGCGAGCGATAGACGGCAGCCGGGAGCGGACAGCGACCGGCGGCCGTCTATCGGCGAGCGCCAGACGGCCCGGGGTGCTCGGGCGCGGCGGCCAGCGAGCGATAGACGGCAGCCGGGAGCGGACAGCGACCGGCGGCCGTCTATCGGCGAGCGCCAGACGGCCCGGGGTGCTCGGGCGCGGCGGCCAGCGAGCGATAGACGGCAGCCGGGAGCGGACAGCGACCGGCGGCCGTCTATCGGCGAGCGCCAGACGGCCCGGGGTGCTCGGGCGCGGCGGCCAGCGAGCGATAGACGGCAGCCGGGAGCGGACAGCGACCGGCGGCCGTCTATCGGCGAGCGCCAGACGGCCCGGGGTGCTCGGGCGCGGCGGCCAGCGAGCGATAGACGGCAGCCGGGAGCGGACAGCGACCGGCGGCCGTCTATCGGCGAGCGCCAGACGGCCCGGGGTGCTCGGGCGCGGCGGCCAGCGAGCGATAGACGGCAGCCGGGAGCGGACAGCGACCGGCGGCCGTCTATCGGCGAGCGCCAGACGGCCCGGGGTGCTCGGGCGCGGCGGCCAGCGAGCGATAGACGGCAGCCGGGAGCGGACAGCGACCGGCGGCCGTCTATCGGCGAGCGCCAGACGGCCCGGGGTGCTCGGGCGCGGCGGCCAGCGAGCGATAGACGGCAGCCGGGAGCGGACAGCGACCGGCGGCCGTCTATCGGCGAGCGCCAGACGGCCCGGGGTGCTCGGGCGCGGCGGCCAGCGAGCGATAGACGGCAGCCGGGAGCGGACAGCGACCGGCGGCCGTCTATCGGCGAGCGCCAGACGGCCCGGGGTGCTCGGGCGCGGCGGCCAGCGAGCGATAGACGGCAGCCGGGAGCGGACAGCGACCGGCGGCCGTCTATCGGCGAGCGCCAGACGGCCCGGGGTGCTCGGGCGCGGCGGCCAGCGAGCGATAGACGGCAGCCGGGAGCGGACAGCGACCGGCGGCCGTCTATCGGCGAGCGCCAGACGGCCCGGGGTGCTCGGGCGCGGCGGCCAGCGAGCGATAGACGGCAGCCGGGAGCGGACAGCGACCGGCGGCCGTCTATCGGCGAGCGCCAGACGGCCCGGGGTGCTCGGGCGCGGCGGCCAGCGAGCGATAGACGGCAGCCGGGAGCGGACAGCGACCGGCGGCCGTCTATCGGCGAGCGCCAGACGGCCCGGGGTGCTCGGGCGCGGCGGCCAGCGAGCGATAGACGGCAGCCGGGAGCGGACAGCGACCGGCGGCCGTCTATCGGCGAGCGCCAGACGGCCCGGGGTGCTCGGGCGCGGCGGCCAGCGAGCGATAGACGGCAGCCGGGAGCGGACAGCGACCGGCGGCCGTCTATCGGCGAGCGCCAGACGGCCCGGGGTGCTCGGGCGCGGCGGCCAGCGAGCGATAGACGGCAGCCGGGAGCGGACAGCGACCGGCGGCCGTCTATCGGCGAGCGCCAGACGGCCCGGGGTGCTCGGGCGCGGCGGCCAGCGAGCGATAGACGGCAGCCGGGAGCGGACAGCGACCGGCGGCCGTCTATCGGCGAGCGCCAGACGGCCCGGGGTGCTCGGGCGCGGCGGCCAGCGAGCGATAGACGGCAGCCGGGAGCGGACAGCGACCGGCGGCCGTCTATCGGCGAGCGCCAGACGGCCCGGGGTGCTCGGGCGCGGCGGCCAGCGAGCGATAGACGGCAGCCGGGAGCGGACAGCGACCGGCGGCCGTCTATCGGCGAGCGCCAGACGGCCCGGGGTGCTCGGGCGCGGCGGCCAGCGAGCGATAGACGGCAGCCGGGAGCGGACAGCGACCGGCGGCCGTCTATCGGCGAGCGCCAGACGGCCCGGGGTGCTCGGGCGCGGCGGCCAGCGAGCGATAGACGGCAGCCGGGAGCGGACAGCGACCGGCGGCCGTCTATCGGCGAGCGCCAGACGGCCCGGGGTGCTCGGGCGCGGCGGCCAGCGAGCGATAGACGGCAGCCGGGAGCGGACAGCGACCGGCGGCCGTCTATCGGCGAGCGCCAGACGGCCCGGGGTGCTCGGGCGCGGCGGCCAGCGAGCGATAGACGGCAGCCGGGAGCGGACAGCGACCGGCGGCCGTCTATCGGCGAGCGCCAGACGGCCCGGGGTGCTCGGGCGCGGCGGCCAGCGAGCGATAGACGGCAGCCGGGAGCGGACAGCGACCGGCGGCCGTCTATCGGCGAGCGCCAGACGGCCCGGGGTGCTCGGGCGCGGCGGCCAGCGAGCGATAGACGGCAGCCGGGAGCGGACAGCGACCGGCGGCCGTCTATCGGCGAGCGCCAGACGGCCCGGGGTGCTCGGGCGCGGCGGCCAGCGAGCGATAGACGGCAGCCGGGAGCGGACAGCGACCGGCGGCCGTCTATCGGCGAGCGCCAGACGGCCCGGGGTGCTCGGGCGCGGCGGCCAGCGAGCGATAGACGGCAGCCGGGAGCGGACAGCGACCGGCGGCCGTCTATCGGCGAGCGCCAGACGGCCCGGGGTGCTCGGGCGCGGCGGCCAGCGAGCGATAGACGGCAGCCGGGAGCGGACAGCGACCGGCGGCCGTCTATCGGCGAGCGCCAGACGGCCCGGGGTGCTCGGGCGCGGCGGCCAGCGAGCGATAGACGGCAGCCGGGAGCGGACAGCGACCGGCGGCCGTCTATCGGCGAGCGCCAGACGGCCCGGGGTGCTCGGGCGCGGCGGCCAGCGAGCGATAGACGGCAGCCGGGAGCGGACAGCGACCGGCGGCCGTCTATCGGCGAGCGCCAGACGGCCCGGGGTGCTCGGGCGCGGCGGCCAGCGAGCGATAGACGGCAGCCGGGAGCGGACAGCGACCGGCGGCCGTCTATCGGCGAGCGCCAGACGGCCCGGGGTGCTCGGGCGCGGCGGCCAGCGAGCGATAGACGGCAGCCGGGAGCGGACAGCGACCGGCGGCCGTCTATCGGCGAGCGCCAGACGGCCCGGGGTGCTCGGGCGCGGCGGCCAGCGAGCGATAGACGGCAGCCGGGAGCGGACAGCGACCGGCGGCCGTCTATCGGCGAGCGCCAGACGGCCCGGGGTGCTCGGGCGCGGCGGCCAGCGAGCGATAGACGGCAGCCGGGAGCGGACAGCGACCGGCGGCCGTCTATCGGCGAGCGCCAGACGGCCCGGGGTGCTCGGGCGCGGCGGCCAGCGAGCGATAGACGGCAGCCGGGAGCGGACAGCGACCGGCGGCCGTCTATCGGCGAGCGCCAGACGGCCCGGGGTGCTCGGGCGCGGCGGCCAGCGAGCGATAGACGGCAGCCGGGAGCGGACAGCGACCGGCGGCCGTCTATCGGCGAGCGCCAGACGGCCCGGGGTGCTCGGGCGCGGCGGCCAGCGAGCGATAGACGGCAGCCGGGAGCGGACAGCGACCGGCGGCCGTCTATCGGCGAGCGCCAGACGGCCCGGGGTGCTCGGGCGCGGCGGCCAGCGAGCGATAGACGGCAGCCGGGAGCGGACAGCGACCGGCGGCCGTCTATCGGCGAGCGCCAGACGGCCCGGGGTGCTCGGGCGCGGCGGCCAGCGAGCGATAGACGGCAGCCGGGAGCGGACAGCGACCGGCGGCCGTCTATCGGCGAGCGCCAGACGGCCCGGGGTGCTCGGGCGCGGCGGCCAGCGAGCGATAGACGGCAGCCGGGAGCGGACAGCGACCGGCGGCCGTCTATCGGCGAGCGCCAGACGGCCCGGGGTGCTCGGGCGCGGCGGCCAGCGAGCGATAGACGGCAGCCGGGAGCGGACAGCGACCGGCGGCCGTCTATCGGCGAGCGCCAGACGGCCCGGGGTGCTCGGGCGCGGCGGCCAGCGAGCGATAGACGGCAGCCGGGAGCGGACAGCGACCGGCGGCCGTCTATCGGCGAGCGCCAGACGGCCCGGGGTGCTCGGGCGCGGCGGCCAGCGAGCGATAGACGGCAGCCGGGAGCGGACAGCGACCGGCGGCCGTCTATCGGCGAGCGCCAGACGGCCCGGGGTGCTCGGGCGCGGCGGCCAGCGAGCGATAGACGGCAGCCGGGAGCGGACAGCGACCGGCGGCCGTCTATCGGCGAGCGCCAGACGGCCCGGGGTGCTCGGGCGCGGCGGCCAGCGAGCGATAGACGGCAGCCGGGAGCGGACAGCGACCGGCGGCCGTCTATCGGCGAGCGCCAGACGGCCCGGGGTGCTCGGGCGCGGCGGCCAGCGAGCGATAGACGGCAGCCGGGAGCGGACAGCGACCGGCGGCCGTCTATCGGCGAGCGCCAGACGGCCCGGGGTGCTCGGGCGCGGCGGCCAGCGAGCGATAGACGGCAGCCGGGAGCGGACAGCGACCGGCGGCCGTCTATCGGCGAGCGCCAGACGGCCCGGGGTGCTCGGGCGCGGCGGCCAGCGAGCGATAGACGGCAGCCGGGAGCGGACAGCGACCGGCGGCCGTCTATCGGCGAGCGCCAGACGGCCCGGGGTGCTCGGGCGCGGCGGCCAGCGAGCGATAGACGGCAGCCGGGAGCGGACAGCGACCGGCGGCCGTCTATCGGCGAGCGCCAGACGGCCCGGGGTGCTCGGGCGCGGCGGCCAGCGAGCGATAGACGGCAGCCGGGAGCGGACAGCGACCGGCGGCCGTCTATCGGCGAGCGCCAGACGGCCCGGGGTGCTCGGGCGCGGCGGCCAGCGAGCGATAGACGGCAGCCGGGAGCGGACAGCGACCGGCGGCCGTCTATCGGCGAGCGCCAGACGGCCCGGGGTGCTCGGGCGCGGCGGCCAGCGAGCGATAGACGGCAGCCGGGAGCGGACAGCGACCGGCGGCCGTCTATCGGCGAGCGCCAGACGGCCCGGGGTGCTCGGGCGCGGCGGCCAGCGAGCGATAGACGGCAGCCGGGAGCGGACAGCGACCGGCGGCCGTCTATCGGCGAGCGCCAGACGGCCCGGGGTGCTCGGGCGCGGCGGCCAGCGAGCGATAGACGGCAGCCGGGAGCGGACAGCGACCGGCGGCCGTCTATCGGCGAGCGCCAGACGGCCCGGGGTGCTCGGGCGCGGCGGCCAGCGAGCGATAGACGGCAGCCGGGAGCGGACAGCGACCGGCGGCCGTCTATCGGCGAGCGCCAGACGGCCCGGGGTGCTCGGGCGCGGCGGCCAGCGAGCGATAGACGGCAGCCGGGAGCGGACAGCGACCGGCGGCCGTCTATCGGCGAGCGCCAGACGGCCCGGGGTGCTCGGGCGCGGCGGCCAGCGAGCGATAGACGGCAGCCGGGAGCGGACAGCGACCGGCGGCCGTCTATCGGCGAGCGCCAGACGGCCCGGGGTGCTCGCGGCGCGGCGGCCAGCGAGCGATAGACGGCAGCCGGGAGCGGACAGCGACCGGCGGCCGTCTATCGGCGAGCGCCAGACGGCCCGGGGTGCTCGGGCGCGGCGGCCAGCGAGCGATAGACGGCAGCCGGGAGCGGACAGCGACCGGCGGCCGTCTATCGGCGAGCGCCAGACGGCCCGGGGTGCTCGGGCGCGGCGGCCAGCGAGCGATAGACGGCAGCCGGGAGCGGACAGCGACCGGCGGCCGTCTATCGGCGAGCGCCAGACGGCCCGGGGTGCTCGGGCGCGGCGGCCAGCGAGCGATAGACGGCAGCCGGGAGCGGACAGCGACCGGCGGCCGTCTATCGGCGAGCGCCAGACGGCCCGGGGTGCTCGGGCGCGGCGGCCAGCGAGCGATAGACGGCAGCCGGGAGCGGACAGCGACCGGCGGCCGTCTATCGGCGAGCGCCAGACGGCCCGGGGTGCTCGGGCGCGGCGGCCAGCGAGCGATAGACGGCAGCCGGGAGCGGACAGCGACCGGCGGCCGTCTATCGGCGAGCGCCAGACGGCCCGGGGTGCTCGGGCGCGGCGGCCAGCGAGCGATAGACGGCAGCCGGGAGCGGACAGCGACCGGCGGCCGTCTATCGGCGAGCGCCAGACGGCCCGGGGTGCTCGGGCGCGGCGGCCAGCGAGCGATAGACGGCAGCCGGGAGCGGACAGCGACCGGCGGCCGTCTATCGGCGAGCGCCAGACGGCCCGGGGTGCTCGGGCGCGGCGGCCAGCGAGCGATAGACGGCAGCCGGGAGCGGACAGCGACCGGCGGCCGTCTATCGGCGAGCGCCAGACGGCCCGGGGTGCTCGGGCGCGGCGGCCAGCGAGCGATAGACGGCAGCCGGGAGCGGACAGCGACCGGCGGCCGTCTATCGGCGAGCGCCAGACGGCCCGGGGTGCTCGGGCGCGGCGGCCAGCGAGCGATAGACGGCAGCCGGGAGCGGACAGCGACCGGCGGCCGTCTATCGGCGAGCGCCAGACGGCCCGGGGTGCTCGGGCGCGGCGGCCAGCGAGCGATAGACGGCAGCCGGGAGCGGACAGCGACCGGCGGCCGTCTATCGGCGAGCGCCAGACGGCCCGGGGTGCTCGGGCGCGGCGGCCAGCGAGCGATAGACGGCAGCCGGGAGCGGACAGCGACCGGCGGCCGTCTATCGGCGAGCGCCAGACGGCCCGGGGTGCTCGGGCGCGGCGGCCAGCGAGCGATAGACGGCAGCCGGGAGCGGACAGCGACCGGCGGCCGTCTATCGGCGAGCGCCAGACGGCCCGGGGTGCTCGGGCGCGGCGGCCAGCGAGCGATAGACGGCAGCCGGGAGCGGACAGCGACCGGCGGCCGTCTATCGGCGAGCGCCAGACGGCCCGGGGTGCTCGGGCGCGGCGGCCAGCGAGCGATAGACGGCAGCCGGGAGCGGACAGCGACCGGCGGCCGTCTATCGGCGAGCGCCAGACGGCCCGGGGTGCTCGGGCGCGGCGGCCAGCGAGCGATAGACGGCAGCCGGGAGCGGACAGCGACCGGCGGCCGTCTATCGGCCCGGGCGACTTGGACTTGGACTTGGACTTGGACTTGGACTTGGACTTGGACTTGGACTTGGACTTGGACTTGGACTTGGACTTGGACTTGGACTTGGACTTGGACTTGGACTTGGACTTGGACTTGGACTTGGACTTGGACTTGGACTTGGACTTGGACTTGGACTTGGACTTGACTTGGACTTGGACTTGGACTTGGACTTGGACTTGGACTTGGACTTGGACTTGGACTTGGACTTGGACTTGGACTTGGACTTGGACTTGGACTTGGACTTGGACTTGGACTTGGACTTGGACTTGGACTTGGACTTGACTTGGACTTGGACTTGGACTTGGACTTGGACTTGGACTTGGACTTGGACTTGACTTGGACTTGGACTTGGACGACTTGGACTTGGACTTGGACTTGGACTTGGACTTGGACTTGGACTTGGACTTGGACTTGGACTTGGACTTGGACTTGGACTTGGACTTGGACTTGGACTTGGACTTGGACTTGGACTTGGACTTGGACTTGGACTTGGACTTGGACTTGGACTTGACTTGGACTTGGACTTGGACTTGGACTTGGACTTGGACTTGGACTTGGACTTGGACTTGGACTTGGACTTGGACTTGGACTTGGACTTGGACTTGGACTTGGACTTGGACTTGGACTTGGACTTGGACTTGGACTTGGACTTGGACTTGGACTTGGACTTGACTTGGACTTGGACTTGGACTTGGACTTGGACTTGGACTTGGACTTGGACTTGGACTTGGACTTGGACTTGGACTTGGACTTGGACTTGGACTTGGACTTGGACTTGGACTTGGACTTGGACTTGGACTTGGACTTGGACTTGGACTTGGACTTGGACTTGGACTTGGACTTGGACTTGGACTTGGACTTGGACTTGGACTTGACTTGACTTGGACTTGGACTTGGACTTGGACTTGGACTTGGACTTGGACTTGGACTTGGACTTGGACTTGGACTTGGACTTGGACTTGGACTTGGACTTGGACTTGGACTTGGACTTGGACTTGACTTGGACTTGGACTTGGACTTGGACTTGGACTTGGACTTGGACTTGGACTTGGACTTGGACTTGGACTTGGACTTGGACTTGGACTTGGACTTGGACTTGGACTTGGACTTGGACTTGGACTTGGACTTGGACTTGGACTTGACTTGGACTTGGACTTGGACTGGACTTGGACTTGGACTTGGACTTGGACTTGGACTTGGACTTGGACTTGGACTTGGACTTGGACTTGGACTTGGACTTGGACTTGGACTTGGACTTGGACTTGGACTTGGACTTGGACTTGGACTTGGACTTGGACTTGGACTTGGACTTGGACTTGGACTTGGACTTGGACTTGGACTTGGACTTGGACTTGGACTTGGACTTGGACTTGGACTTGGACTTGGACTTGGACTTGGACTTGGACTTGGACTTGGACTTGGACTTGGACTTGGACTTGGACTTGGACTTGGACTTGGACTTGGACTTGGACTTGGACTTGGACTTGGACTTGGACTTGGACTTGGACTTGGACTTGGACTTGGACTTGGACTTGGACTTGACTTGGACTTGGACTTGGACTTGGACTTGGACTTGGACTTGGACTTGGACTTGGACTTGGACTTGGACTTGGACTTGGACTTGGACTTGGACTTGGACTTGGACTTGGACTTGGACTTGGACTTGGACTTGGACTTGGACTTGGACTTGGACTTGGACTTGGACTTGGACTTGGACTTGGACTTGACTTGGACTTGGACTTGGACTTGGACTTGGACTTGGACTTGGACTTGGACTTGGACTTGGACTTGGACTTGGACTTGGACTTGGACTTGGACTTGGACTTGGACTTGGACTTGGACTTGACTTGACTTGGACTTGGACTTGGACTTGGACTTGGACTTGGACTTGGACTTGGACTTGGACTTGGACTTGGACTTGGACTTGGACTTGGACTTGACTTGGACTTGGACTTGGACTTGGACTTGGACTTGGACTTGGACTTGGACTTGGACTTGGACTTGGACTTGGACTTGGACTTGGACTTGGACTTGGACTTGGACTTGGACTTGACTTGGACTTGGACTTGGACTTGGACTTGGACTTGGACTTGGACTTGGACTTGGACTTGGACTTGGACTTGACTTGGACTTGGACTTGGACTTGGACTTGGACTTGGACTTGGACTTGGACTTGGACTTGGACTTGGACTTGGACTTGGACTTGGACTTGACTTGGACTTGGACTTGGACTTGGACTTGGACTTGGACTTGGACTTGGACTTGACTTGGACTTGGACTTGGACTTGGACTTGGACTTGGACTTGGACTTGGACTTGGACTTGACTTGGACTTGGACTTGGACTTGGACTTGGACTTGGACTTGGACTTGGACTTGACTTGGACTTGGACTTGGACTTGGACTTGGACTTGGACTTGGACTTGGACTTGGACTTGGACTTGGACTTGGACTTGGACTTGGACTTGGACTTGGACTTGGACTTGGACTTGGACTTGGACTTGGACTTGGACTTGGACTTGGACTTGGACTTGGACTTGGACTTGGACTTGGACTTGGACTTGGACTTGGACTTGGACTTGACTTGGACTTGGACTTGGACTTGGACTTGGACTTGGACTTGGACTTGGACTTGGACTTGGACTTGGACTTGGACTTGGACTTGGACTTTGACTTGGACTTGGACTTGGACTTGGACTTGGACTTGGACTTGGACTTGGACTTGGACTTGGACTTGGACTTGGACTTGGACTTGGACTTGGACTTGGACTTGGACTTGGACTTGGACTTGGACTTGGACTTGGACTTGGACTTGGACTTGGACTTGGACTTGGACTTGGACTTGGACTTGGACTTGGACTTGGACTTGGACTTGGACTTGGACTTGGACTTGGACTTGGACTTGGACTTGGACTTGGACTTGGACTTGGACTTGGACTTGGACTTGGACTTGGACTTGGACTTGGACTTGGACTTGGACTTGGACTTGGACTTGGACTTGGACTTGGACTTGGACTTGGACTTGGACTTGGACTTGGACTTGGACTTGGACTTGGACTTGGACTTGGACTTGGACTTGGACTTGGACTTGGACTTGGACTTGGACTTGGACTTGGACTTGGACTTGGACTTGGACTTGGACTTGGACTTGGACTGGACTTGGACTTGACTTGGACTTGGACTTGGACTTGGACTTGGACTTGGACTTGGACTTGGACTTGGACTTGGACTTGGACTTGGACTTGGACTTGGACTTGGACTTGGACTTGGACTTGGACTTGGACTTGGACTTGACTTGGACTTGGACTTGGACTTGGACTTGGACTTGGACTTGGACTTGGACTTGGACTTGGACTTGGACTTGGACTTGGACTTGGACTTGGACTTGGACTTGGACTTGGACTTGACTTGGACTTGGACTGGACTTGGACTTGGACTTGGACTTGGACTTGGACTTGGACTTGGACTTGGACTTGGACTTGGACTTGGACTTGGACTTGGACTTGGACTTGGACTTGGACTTGGACTTGGACTTGGACTTGGACTTGGACTTGGACTTGGACTTGGACTTGGACTTGGACTTGGACTTGGACTTGGACTTGGACTTGGACTTGGACTTGGACTTGGACTTGGACTTGGACTTGGACTTGACTTGACTTGGACTTGGACTTGGACTTGACTTGACTTGGACTTGGACTTGGACTTGGACTTGGACTTGGACTTGGACTTGGACTTGGACTTGGACTTGGACTTGGACTTGGACTTGGACTTGGACTTGGACTTGGACTTGGACTTGGACTTGGACTTGGACTTGGACTTGGACTTGGACTTGGACTTGGACTTGGACTTGGACTTGGACTTGGACTTGGACTTGGACTTGGACTTGGACTTGGACTTGGACTTGGACTTGACTTGGACTTGGACTTGGACTTGGACTTGGACTTGGACTTGGACTTGGACTTGGACTTGGACTTGGACTTGGACTTGGACTTGGACTTGGACTTGGACTTGGACTTGGACTTGGACTTGGACTTGGACTTGGACTTGGACTTGGACTTGGACTTGGACTTGGACTTGGACTTGGACTTGGACTTGGACTTGGACTTGGACTTGGACTTGGACTTGGACTTGGACTTGACTTGACTGGACTTGGACTTGGACTTGGACTTGGACTTGGACTTGGACTTGGACTTGGACTTGACTTGGACTTGGACTTGGACTTGGACTTGGACTTGGACTTGGACTTGGACTTGGACTTGGACTTGGACTTGGACTTGGACTTGGACTTGGACTTGGACTTGGACTTGGACTTGGACTTGGACTTGGACTTGGACTTGGACTTGGACTTGGACTTGGACTTGGACTTGGACTTGGACTTGGACTTGGACTTGGACTTGGACTTGGACTTGGACTTGGACTTGGACTTGGACTTGGACTTGGACTTGGACTTGGACTTGGACTTGGACTTGGACTTGGACTTGGACTTGGACTTGGACTTGGACTGGACTTGGACTTGGACTTGGACTTGGACTTGGACTTGGACTTGGACTTGGACTTGGACTTGGACTTGGACTTGGACTTGGACTTGGACTTGGACTTGGACTTGGACTTGGACTTGGACTTGGACTTGGACTTGGACTTGGACTTGGACTTGGACTTGGACTTGGACTTGGACTTGGACTTGGACTTGGACTTGGACTTGGACTTGGACTTGGACTTGGACTTGGACTTGGACTTGGACTTGGACTTGGACTTGGACTTGGACTTGGACTTGACTTGGACTTGGACTTGGACTTGGACTTGGACTTGGACTTGGACTTGGACTTGGACTTGGACTTGGACTTGGACTTGGACTTGGACTTGGACTTGGACTTGGACTTGGACTTGGACTTGGACTTGGACTTGGACTTGGACTTGGACTTGGACTTGGACTTGGACTTGGACTTGGACTTGGACTTGGACTTGGACTTGGACTTGGACTTGGACTTGGACTTGGACTTGGACTTGGACTTGGACTGGACTTGGACTTGGACTTGGACTTGGACTTGGACTTGGACTTGGACTTGGACTTGGACTTGGACTTGGACTTGGACTTGGACTTGGACTTGGACTTGGACTTGGACTTGGACTTGGACTTGGACTTGGACTTGGACTTGGACTTGGACTTGGACTTGGACTTGGACTTGGACTTGACTTGGACTTGGACTTGGACTTGGACTTGGACTTGGACTTGGACTTGGACTTGGACTTGGACTTGGACTTGGACTTGGACTTGGACTTGGACTTGGACTTGGACTTGGACTTGGACTTGGACTTGGACTTGGACTTGGACTTGGACTTGGACTTGGACTTGGACTTGGACTTGGACTTGGACTGGGACTTGGACTTGGACTTGGACTTGGACTTGGACTTGGACTTGGACTTGGACTTGGACTTGGACTTGGACTGGACTTGGACTTGGACTTGGACTTGGACTTGGACTTGGACTTGGACTTGGACTTGGACTTGGACTTGGACTTGGACTTGGACTTGGACTTGGACTTGGACTTGGACTTGGACTTGGACTTGGACTTGGACTTGGACTTGGACTTGGACTTGGACCTGGACTTGGACTTGGACTTGGACTTGGACTTGGACTTGGACTTGGACTTGGACTTGGACTTGGACTTGGACTTGGACTTGGACTTGGACTTGGACTTGGACTTGACTTGGACTTGGACTTGGACTTGGACTTGGACTTGGACTTGGACTTGGACTTGGACTTGGACTTGGACTTGACTTGGACTTGGACTTGGACTTGGACTTGGACTTGGACTTGGACTTGGACTTGGACTTGGACTTGGACTTGGACTTGGACTTGGACTTGGACTTGGACTTGGACTTGGACTTGGACTTGGACTTGGACTTGGACTTGGACTTGGACTTGGACTTGGACTTGGACTTGGACTTGGACTTGGACTTGGACTTGGACTTGGACTTGACTTGGACTTGGACTTGGACTTGGACTTGGACTTGGACTTGGACTTGGACTTGGACTTGGACTTGGACTTGGACTTGGACTTGGACTTGGACTTGGACTTGGACTTGGACTTGGACTTGGACTTGGACTTGGACTTGACTTGGACTGGACTTGGACTTGGACTTGGACTTGGACTTGGACTTGGACTTGGACTTGGACTTGGACTTGGACTTGGACTTGGACTTGGACTTGGACTTGGACTTGGACTTGGACTTGGACTTGGACTTGGACTTGGACTTGGACTTGGACTTGGACTTGGACTTGGACTTGGACTTGGACTTGGACTTGGACTTGGACTTGGACTTGGACTTGGACTTGGACTTGGACTTGGACTTGGACTTGGACTTGGACTTGGACTTGGACTTGGACTTGGACTTGGACTTGGACTTGGACTTGGACTTGGACTTGGACTTGGACTTGACTTGGACTTGGACTTGGACTTGGACTTGACTTGGACTTGGACTTGGACTTGGACTTGGACTTGGACTTGGACTTGGACTTGGACTTGGACTTGGACTTGGACTTGGACTTGGACTTGGACTTGGACTTGGACTTGGACTTGGACTGACTTGGACTTGGACTTGGACTTGGACTTGGACTTGGACTTGGACTTGGACTTGGACTTGGACTTGGACTTGGACTTGGACTTGGACTTGGACTTGGACTTGGACTTGGACTTGGACTTGGACTTGGACTTGGACTTGGACTTGGACTTGGACTTGGACTTGGACTTGGACTTGGACTTGGACTTGGACTTGGACTTGGACTTGGACTTGGACTTGGACTTGGACTTGGACTTGGACTTGGACTTGGACTGACTTGGACTTGGACTTGACTTGGACTTGGACTTGGACTTGGACTTGGACTTGGACTTGGACTTGGACTTGGACTTGGACTTGGACTTGGACTTGGACTTGGACTTGGACTTGACTTGGACTTGGACTTGGACTTGGACTTGGACTTGGACTTGGACTTGGACTTGGACTTGGACTTGGACTTGGACTTGGACTTGGACTTGGACTTGGACTTGGACTTGGACTTGGACTTGACTTGACTTGGACTTGGACTTGGACTTGGACTTGGACTTGGACTTGACTTGGACTTGGACTTGGACTTGACTTGGACTTGGACTTGGACTTGGACTTGGACTTGGACTTGGACTTGGACTTGGACTTGGACTTGGACTTGGACTTGGACTTGGACTTGGACTTGGACTTGGACTTGGACTTGGACTTGGACTTGGACTTGGACTTGGACTTGGACTTGGACTTGGACTTGGACTTGGACTTGGACTTGGACTTGACTTGGACTTGGACTTGGACTTGGACTTGGACTTGGACTTGGACTTGGACTTGGACTTGGACTTGGACTTGGACTTGGACTTGGACTTGGACTTGACTTGGACTTGGACTTGGACTTGGACTTGGACTTGGACTTGGACTACTTGACTTGGACTTGGACTTGGACTTGGACTTGGACTTGGACTTGGACTTGGACTTGGACTTGGACTTGGACTTGGACTTGGACTTTGACTTGGACTTGGACTTGGACTTGACCTGGACTTGGACTTGGACTTGGACTTGACTTGGACTTGGACTTGGACTTGGACTTGGACTTGACTTGGACTTGGACTTGGACTTGGACTTGGACTTGGACTTGGACTTGGACTTGGACTTGGACTTGGACTTGGACTTGGACTTGGACTTGGACTTGGACTTGGACTTGGACTTGGACTTGGACTTGGACTTGGACTTGACTGGACTTGGACTTGGACTTGGACTTGGACTTGGACTTGGACTTGGACTTGGACTTGGACTTGGACTTGGACTTGGACTTGGACTTGACTTGGACTTGGACTTGGACTTGGACTTGGACTTGACTTGGACTTGGACTTGGACTTGGACTTGGACTTGGACTTGGACTTGGACTTGGACTTGGACTTGGACTTGGACTTGGACTTGGACTTGGACTTGGACTTGGACTTGGACTTGGACTTGACTTGGACTTGGACTTGGACTTGGACTTGGACTTGGACTTGGACTTGGACTTGGACTTGAGACTTGGACTTGGACTTGGACTTGGACTTGGACTTGGACTTGGACTTGGACTTGGACTTGGACTTGGACTTGGACTTGGACTTGGACTTGGACTTGGACTTGGACTTGACTTGGACTTGGACTTGACTTGGACTTGGACTTGGACTTGGACTTGGACTTGGACTTGGACTTGGACTTGGACTTGGACTTAGACTTAGACTTGGACTTGGACTTGGACTTGGACTTGGACTTAGACTTGGACTTAGACTTGGACTTGGACTTGGACTTGGACTTGGACTTGGACTTGGACTTGGACTTGGACTTGGACTTGGACTTGGACTTGGACTTGGACTTGGACTTGGACTTGGACTTGGACTTGGACTTGGACTTGGACTTGGACTTAGACTTGGACTTGGACTTGGACTTGGACTTTGGACTTGGACTTAGACTTAGACTTGGACTTGGACTTAGACTTAGACTTAGACTTGGACTTAGACTTAGACTTAGACTTAGACTTAGACTTAGACTTAGACTTAGACTTAGACTTAGACTTAGACTTAGACTTAGACTTAGACTTAGACTTAGACTTAGACTTAGACTTGGACTTAGACTTAGACTTAGACTTAGACTTGGACTTGGACTTAGACTTAGACTTAGACTTAGACTTAGACTTAGACTTAGACTTAGACTTAGACTTAGACTTAGACTTAGACTTAGACTTAGACTTAGACTTAGACTTAGACTTAGACTTAGACTTAGACTTAGACTTAGACTTAGACTTAGACTTAGACTTAGACTTAGACTTAGACTTAGACTTAGACTTAGACTTAGACTTAGACTTAGACTTAGACTTAGACTTAGACTTAGACTTAGACTTAGACTTAGACTTAGACTTAGACTTAGACTTAGACTTAGACTTAGACTTAGACTTAGACTTAGACTTAGACTTAGACTTAGACTTAGACTTAGACTTAGACTTAGACTTAGACTTAGACTTAGACTTAGACTTAGACTTAGACTTAGACTTAGACTTAGACTTAGACTTAGACTTAGACTTAGACTTAGACTTAGACTTAGACTTAGACTTAGACTTAGACTTAGACTTAGACTTAGACTTAGACTTAGACTTAGACTTAGACTTAGACTTAGACTTAGACTTAGACTTAGACTTAGACTTAGACTTAGACTTAGACTTAGACTTAGACTTAGACTTAGACTTAGACTTAGACTTAGACTTAGACTTAGACTTAGACTTAGACTTAGACTTAGACTTAGACTTAGACTTAGACTTAGACTTAGACTTAGACTTAGACTTAGACTTAGACTTAGACTTAGACTTAGACTTAGACTTAGACTTAGACTTAGACTTAGACTTAGACTTAGACTTAGACTTAGACTTAGACTTAGACTTAGACTTAGACTTAGACTTAGACTTAGACTTAGACTTAGACTTAGACTTAGACTTAGACTTAGACTTAGACTTAGACTTAGACTTAGACTTAGACTTAGACTTAGACTTAGACTTAGACTTAGACTTAGACTTAGACTTAGACTTAGACTTAGACTTAGACTTAGACTTAGACTTAGACTTAGACTTAGACTTAGACTTAGACTTAGACTTAGACTTAGACTTAGACTTAGACTTAGACTTAGACTTAGACTTAGACTTAGACTTAGACTTAGACTTAGACTTAGACTTAGACTTAGACTTAGACTTAGACTTAGACTTAGACTTAGACTTAGACTTAGACTTAGACTTAGACTTAGACTTAGACTTAGACTTAGACTTAGACTTAGACTTAGACTTAGACTTAGACTTAGACTTAGACTTAGACTTAGACTTAGACTTAGACTTAGACTTAGACTTAGACTTAGACTTAGACTTAGACTTAGACTTAGACTTAGACTTAGACTTAGACTTAGACTTAGACTTAGACTTAGACTTAGACTTAGACTTAGACTTAGACTTAGACTTAGACTTAGACTTAGACTTAGACTTAGACTTAGACTTAGACTTAGACTTAGACTTAGACTTAGACTTAGACTTAGACTTAGACTTAGACTTAGACTTAGACTTAGACTTAGACTTAGACTTAGACTTAGACTTAGACTTAGACTTAGACTTAGACTTAGACTTAGACTTAGACTTAGACTTAGACTTAGACTTAGACTTAGACTTAGACTTAGACTTAGACTTAGACTTAGACTTAGACTTAGACTTAGACTTAGACTTAGACTTAGACTTAGACTTAGACTTAGACTTAGACTTAGACTTAGACTTAGACTTAGACTTAGACTTAGACTTAGACTTAGACTTAGACTTAGACTTAGACTTAGACTTAGACTTAGACTTAGACTTAGACTTAGACTTAGACTTAGACTTAGACTTAGACTTAGACTTAGACTTAGACTTAGACTTAGACTTAGACTTAGACTTAGACTTAGACTTAGACTTAGACTTAGACTTAGACTTAGACTTAGACTTAGACTTAGACTTAGACTTAGACTTAGACTTAGACTTAGACTTAGACTTAGACTTAGACTTAGACTTAGACTTAGACTTAGACTTAGACTTAGACTTAGACTTAGACTTAGACTTGAACTTAGACTTAGACTTAGACTTAGACTTAGACTTAGACTTAGACTTAGACTTAGACTTAGACTTAGACTTAGACTTAGACTTAGACTTAGACTTAGACTTAGACTTAGACTTAGACTTAGACTTAGACTTAGACTTAGACTTAGACTTAGACTTAGACTTAGACTTAGACTTAGACTTAGACTTAGACTTAGACTTAGACTTAGACTTAGACTTAGACTTAGACTTAGACTTAGACTTAGACTTAGACTTAGACTTAGACTTAGACTTAGACTTAGACTTAGACTTAGACTTAGACTTAGACTTAGACTTAGACTTAGACTTAGACTTAGACTTAGACTTAGACTTAGACTTAGACTTAGACTTAGACTTAGACTTAGACTTAGACTTAGACTTAGACTTAGACTTAGACTTAGACTTAGACTTAGACTTAGACTTAGACTTAGACTTAGACTTAGACTTAGACTTAGACTTAGACTTAGACTTAGACTTAGACTTAGACTTAGACTTAGACTTAGACTTAGACTTAGACTTAGACTTAGACTTAGACTTAGACTTAGACTTAGACTTAGACTTAGACTTAGACTTAGACTTAGACTTAGACTTAGACTTAGACTTAGACTTAGACTTAGACTTAGACTTAGACTTAGACTTAGACTTAGACTTAGACTTAGACTTAGACTTAGACTTAGACTTAGACTTAGACTTAGACTTAGACTTAGACTTAGACTTAGACTTAGACTTAGACTTAGACTTAGACTTAGACTTAGACTTAGACTTAGACTTAGACTTAGACTTAGACTTAGACTTAGACTTAGACTTAGACTTAGACTTAGACTTAGACTTAGACTTAGACTTAGACTTAGACTTAGACTTAGACTTAGACTTAGACTTAGACTTAGACTTAGACTTAGACTTAGACTTAGACTTAGACTTAGACTTAGACTTAGACTTAGACTTAGACTTAGACTTAGACTTAGACTTAGACTTAGACTTAGACTTAGACTTAGACTTAGACTTAGACTTAGACTTAGACTTAGACTTAGACTTAGACTTAGACTTAGACTTAGACTTAGACTTAGACTTAGACTTAGACTTAGACTTAGACTTAGACTTAGACTTAGACTTAGACTTAGACTTAGACTTAGACTTAGACTTAGACTTAGACTTAGACTTAGACTTAGACTTAGACTTAGACTTAGACTTAGACTTAGACTTAGACTTAGACTTAGACTTAGACTTAGACTTAGACTTAGACTTAGACTTAGACTTAGACTTAGACTTAGACTTAGACTTAGACTTAGACTTAGACTTAGACTTAGACTTAGACTTAGACTTAGACTTAGACTTAGACTTAGACTTAGACTTAGACTTAGACTTAGACTTAGACTTAGACTTAGACTTAGACTTAGACTTAGACTTAGACTTAGACTTAGACTTAGACTTAGACTTAGACTTAGACTTAGACTTAGACTTAGACTTAGACTTAGACTTAGACTTAGACTTAGACTTAGACTTAGACTTAGACTTAGACTTAGACTTAGACTTAGACTTAGACTTAGACTTAGACTTAGACTTAGACTTAGACTTAGACTTAGACTTAGACTTAGACTTAGACTTAGACTTAGACTTAGACTTAGACTTAGACTTTAGACTTGAGACTTAGACTTAGACTTAGACTTAGACTTAGACTTAGACTTAGACTTAGACTTAGACTTAGACTTAGACTTAGACTTAGACTTAGACTTAGACTTAGACTTAGACTTAGACTTAGACTTAGACTTAGACTTAGACTTAGACTTAGACTTAGACTTAGACTTAGACTTAGACTTAGACTTAGACTTAGACTTAGACTTAGACTTAGACTTAGACTTAGACTTAGACTTAGACTTAGACTTAGACTTAGACTTAGACTTAGACTTAGACTTAGACTTAGACTTAGACTTAGACTTAGACTTAGACTTAGACTTAGACTTGAGACTTAGACTTAGACTTAGACTTAGACTTAGACTTAGACTTAGACTTAGACTTAGACTTAGACTTAGACTTAGACTTAGACTTAGACTTAGACTTAGACTTAGACTTAGACTTAGACTTAGACTTAGACTTAGACTTAGACTTAGACTTAGACTTAGACTTAGACTTAGACTTAGACTTAGACTTAGACTTAGACTTAGACTTAGACTTAGACTTAGACTTAGACTTAGACTTAGACTTAGACTTAGACTTAGACTTAGACTTAGACTTAGACTTAGACTTAGACTTAGACTTAGACTTAGACTTAGACTTAGACTTAGACTTAGACTTAGACTTAGACTTAGACTTAGACTTAGACTTAGACTTAGACTTAGACTTAGACTTAGACTTAGACTTAGACTTAGACTTAGACTTAGACTTAGACTTAGACTTAGACTTAGACTTAGACTTGAGACTTAGACTTAGACTTAGACTTAGACTTAGACTTAGACTTAGACTTAGACTTAGACTTAGACTTAGACTTAGACTTAGACTTAGACTTAGACTTAGACTTAGACTTAGACTTAGACTTAGACTTAGACTTAGACTTAGACTTAGACTTAGACTTAGACTTAGACTTAGACTTAGACTTAGACTTAGACTTAGACTTAGACTTAGACTTAGACTTAGACTTAGACTTAGACTTAGACTTAGACTTAGACTTAGACTTAGACTTAGACTTAGACTTAGACTTAGACTTAGACTTAGACTTAGACTTAGACTTAGACTTAGACTTAGACTTAGACTTAGACTTAGACTTAGACTTAGACTTAGACTTAGACTTAGACTTGGACTTGGACTTGGACTTAGACTTGGACTTGGACTTGGACTTGGACTTGGACTTGGACTTGGACTTGGACTTGGACTTGGACTTGGAATAGAACCTTAAATTCTTTCGGTACAAAGCTTTTCAATATTTTCCCATCCGACCAGGCAACAAGACGTCCGACCAGATCCCGGCCACCTTCTCCCTCTCCTCTCATGTGGAATTGAAATACCGCCGAACCCGACCCGCAGTACGTGTCGCGTTCAAAGGCGGCATAAAAAAACACCATCAGCCTCGCATGTGGGCCAAAACAGAAGGTTGGGTCCCCATCCAGTTGTGAGGTCGTTGGCCCGGTGAAAGTTATAGACCCCGGCATACCGTCCTGACGGCCAGAGGCGATTTCACAACATACACGGCCTAAAGGGAATACAAAAATGCACTCCCACGAATCAAGAAAAACAACACAATCCGGAGCCCTGTGAGTGGCCAAAGGAGTGGAGGAGACGGGTCAAATCGAATCGAAGAAAACCGGAAGGCACAGAGAAAACGCTCGCTCTGAGACCCTCTCGCTCGATCTCGCTCTCGCTCGGGGACACTCACTCAGTCAGTCTCTCACGCACGGACGGAGCTCAGGCAGCGTCGAGACGACCGAAGAGGCCCGCCGAGCAACAAACATGTCAGTGCCATCGGTCTGCCATGACTTCCTTCTTCCAAACCGGTATATTTCCAATCACAGCTACTTTCCCCTCAACCTAATTCACTGTTGAATGGAGCGACACGTATTAAATGGGGGGGGGGGCAATTACACTATGTGATGTGTGCGGTATGTGTGACACGGCCGGTGGCGCCTACGTCGCACGCCTAGCATAGAAGGTCAGAGTATGTAGGTATGCATGAGGAAGAAGTATGTCGCGTGCAAGAATGCAGAGGTGGGAGTTTGCGAGTAGTGTGTGTGTAAGCAGTGCGTGGGCGTAATGTGATGCGGTGTATATAAATATAAATATATTAGATTATGCATAGAAATACTGTGGTGGCCTTAGCAGAGACACGGAGCAGTTACCCAGCCATTGACGGGCAGGATTAGCGGTGAAAGGGAATACTTGGGATAAAGAAAGGTGGCATAGTTTGAAATAACGAGCAGGGGTACTATGCACACATCGGATCGTCACATCCTCTTCGGATCCACCTTGGGCTGGCGACAGGCTGCATATAATGTATGCATGTATGTGCATGTATCTGTATGTATCTGTACGTGATGTATCTTTGTATGATGGAGAGTTCGGCGCGTAAATCTGCTCCGAAAAATGGCGGGCACGCCGTGCGTCGGCGCCGCGCAGCTGGAGCAGCTGCGACGCATCAGCTGGGCGCGCGTGATCTGCTACAACGTCGACACCATCTCCGTCGTCCAGCCGGACGACTTCGTCGCCCAGTCGGAGACCAACAAGCTGACGCCCTGCGACGACATTCCCGCCGTTGGCCTGGGCTTCTGGCGCAGTGACACCTGAGCGGCGGGGGGGGGCGGGGGTGATGGCGTCCAGATGTGCGACTGGTGGAAGAATGCATGGGGAGGCGAAGGGACACGCCAGAGAGGAGTGCAGAATGTATGAATGTACGGAGACGCGAAGGGAACGCGTGGGAAGCCAACGATGGGTGCGGGGATGCGGGAATGTACGGAGACGCGAAGGAAACGCGTGGGGAGCCAACGATGGGTGCAGGAATGTGGGAATGTACGGTGACGCGAAGGAAACGCGAGGGGAGCCAACGATGGGTGCAGGAATGTGGGAATGTATGCGGAGGCGAAGGAATGCGCGAGGGTAGCCAGCGATGGGTGCAGGAATGCAGGAATGCATGGAATCCAGGAGGAATGCATGGAATTCGTGAGGGGTGCAGGCATGGGAAACACAAGAATATGCAGGGGGAGCCAATGAGGGTGGAGGGATGCGTGAAGGAAGGGGATACGTGATACGGAAGAGAATGTGAAGTGAAGTGGAGACTGTGCCAAGCAGCCGAAAGTAATGTCTGCTTGACACCGGGATACGTGGACAGTGCGTGTGGTATGTTCGTATTTAAGTAACTGACGGAGAAAGAGAGATATAGAAAAGCTATCAGGCACAACATATGGCATGGGAAGACGGTGGCAGGTATGAGGTAAGTATAGAGGAGACGAAGCCGCGCTGCGGCATTCATGAAAGGCAGTGTGAAGAAGGAACGGTACATCGACAGGAAGCTATGAGAGGAAGAACATGAACGGGAAGCTGGGCGAGGAAGCATATGATCAAGAAGCTTGGCAATGAAAAACATGATCGGGAAGCTGGGTGAGGAAGACCGACAGCAATAGACCTGGTGCAGAGCAGTGTCTGGTGCAGAGCGGCGGGTAAAGAGGAAACGTTAGTTATGTCTAGATGTAGTGATCCAGGTCTAAATGTTGATGCCAGAGCTCGGACTTGTCACTGCACACTGGTGATGAGGGGATTCCAGAGTTCGGGCTCGAGACAGAAGCGGCACCGAGATACACAGAGGACGGGCATGATCAGCTGTCTGTTGCAGCTGTCTGCTGCAGCTGTCCGCTGCGCCTGTCTGTTGCAGCTGTCTGCTGCGGCTTTCTGTTCCAGCTGTCTGCTGCAGCTGGTGCTGCAGCGATACGTAGCACTGGTTGCATGTGCATGCTGTGACGCGATAAAAAAATGGAGCAGACTTTGAAAGGTTCGGAAGGCAATAATTGCATGAAGAGTTAATTCATTGCATGCTATTTATATGGAAGGCAATAATTACACTGGCAGTTCGTACGCCTCGAATGAGCTGGAATGCGCCTGAAATCTCGCTTCATTTTGCGAAAACGATGTCGGCAGGTTGAATAGTGAATTGTTTGTGCTGTTGACACAAGTTTCTCACGGTTAGCACAACACGTGGGAACAGCACGTCGCTTTTTCTACGACTTTTTTCGCAGACGACTCGCATAATTTCACAACGCATGGCGAACAAACCTCTCGCATACGTCGTTCATTTCCTCAGCGATTCTATATTATAAATCATACCACACTATGTAACGATGCAATTGACGACATTTTCACAGCACAACTAATGTATCCAGACACGCCCACGATAGCAACCAGCGCCAGGGGACTCTAAGCAAGATCACGCAATCAAGATCCAGCAAGCAAGATGAACAACATAGCGATAATGTCGCGAACTATTGCAATGGTGACAATAATATCAAGTCTCTTGCTCGTGCCTATTAATGCATTACTCTCGAACAGTATCCTTAAATAACTCCCCGGAATGCAGCTGATGCATTTTTAGACGCGCCGAGTGCCACACTGATGCTTATGTCAGCACTGACTTTCCACAGATGCCAAAGTAACTGGTATTTGGGACTGGAACATGTGTCGCTGATTATGATATATGATACAGCATTACGGTTTCGTCGAGCAGGGCAGCGACAAACATACGTCCAAGATTGAGAGGTGCTCGTCTATACACAGCTTCGTTGCAAATGCAGCCTGCGTTTAACTTCTGGACAATGTCCCGCTCTAAAAGCGAGTGCCAACAATCTTCAGGTCAACCTTCGCAACCAACGACAGGCATGCTAAGCAAACAAAGCTGCCAAAGTTTGTTTGTATCGTTAAATCAATGGATAACCGGAGCACTGGGGCACAAATTGTTCCAAATGTCGCGTGAAAGGGGGGGAATCTCACTGTTAATGCTCCTATCCGCAACAGCCAATCGCAGCCGCCCGCCTATCAAACCAACCAATCACCGCTGCACGCCTACCCGCACCGACCAATAGCAGCGCGTTCAGTATTTCGCATTGAATTACCACATTGTCGTTGTCAATGTGGCCGGTGTGCATGTCATGGAGTCGGCTCCTCCCAGTACGACAGGTCGACGACAGGTAGCGTAACACTGCCGCACGGTTGTGGAAGGTTGTCGCTAGATGGCAACAGCATCGGCCGCGGCTGTACTTCCCTCACGTTGTCTGAGGTGTCGCAGAGCACGCGAGCCAGGTTTGTTTTCCGCAGCTGTTGCAGCTGCTCTGGAAACGTCGGTCCGCCACGTCAGATCACGTCATGTCAGGTCACGTCACGTCAGGCAACGTCATGCCAGGTCAGGTCAGGTCACGTCAATTTACGTCACGTCATATCACGTTACGTCAGTTCAGGTCACGTCACGTCACGTCAGGTCATGCCACGTCATGCCAGATCGCGTCAGGTAATGTCAGGTCACGTCAGGTCACGTCATTCCACGTCAGGTCACGTTACGTCAGATAATGTCAGGTCAGGTCACGTCATGTTAGGTCACGTCATCTCAGGTCACATCATGTCAGGCCACGTCATGTCCGGTCACGTCTTGTCAGGCTGGCTCCAGCTGGACCAAGTCCGATCAATTTTGTTCGCCATTCACTTCAGTTCGAATTCGGTGTGAAAATAGTGGCTGACAACCCGCATCACGTGGTAGCAAATAATGCCTAAATGCGTGGAAGAAAATGTATGACATGAAATGGCAAAAATGTAAAATGAAGTACCCCAGCTCCGATTGGTTTGAGAATGAACAGTGCACCAAATGACGCATTGTCATTTGCGGCTCGGACTGGTTTTGAGAAACTTAATGCTGAAATATGCATCGGTGGTACATACATCTCTGTCTGGCGGCGCGCGAAGTTGCAACATCACCTCGGTGGTGATCCCACTCACACATAGTGGACGTATCGTGGCACAACATACACATACCCCGTCAGCTAGGGTCGGCACGACCCAGGGCTCGCCCTCCAGTGCGGCACGAGCCGAAATGATTCAGAGAGTAACATTCAGAGATTAACATTCAGGGAACCCATCGCTCTGGACCCATCACCCAGCTCAACCATCCAGCTCAACCATCCAGCTCAACCATCCAGCTCAACCATCCAGCTCAACCATCGCTCATGCCCCATCACTCAACCCAACCATCCAGCTCAACCATCGCTCAGGCATCACTCAACTCAACCATCTAGCTCAACCATCCAGCTCAGCCATCCAGCTCAACCATCGCCCAGGCCCCATCACTCACCTCAACCGGTGGTTGTTGGTTTTACGACACGTCGACTGTTGAGTCATGTAGCGTCGGCAATATCTCACGCCGATTGGATGCGGGCGAAAAGTAGCGACATGTGAGACTCGAACCCACAATCATTCGATTGTGAGACGGGCAACCTACCCCTGGACTACTCGTCCCTACGTCCATCTCAGCCATCAAGCTCAACCATCCAGCTCAACCATCCAGCTCAACCATCGCTCCGGCCCCGCCAAAGCCCCACTCGTCAGACCGTTCACGCACCGGGAGTGAAGCGCAGCCGCGGGTCGGCCGTCTCGTACCAGAACCGGTCGCCGGTCTTCAGCCGCACGAATTGGTCAGTCAGCAGGCAGGCGAAGGTCGGCCCGACCACGGCGCCATCTATCGGCGCCTCCAGCAACCAGCCCACGTATAAGTCGACGTGGTCCACCGATCTGTCGAGGCGCACGCGGTTAGGCGAGCGGGCGATTTACCACTTGCTACTCGGTGAACGGAAGCGATTTGAAGAGAACAGCGAACGCGCCTCCGAATGGTCGATCGCGTTTTTGTAAGCTGCTTTCACCGCTGCTTGCATTCTATCTCCATCTGCATTGCGACGCCCTCAGCTCGCCGATTCACTAGTGTAGTGATTCTTATTTTGTATTCCCATATTATTATGATATTCCATGCCTTACAAAGCACCTCCAAAATAGCACGCATGATATGGTATATGTTAGAATATATAGTGGTGATCTGTTTTATCTTGGCATATATTGTGGTGACCTTTGATAACTTGACATATTTTAGCGAATTTTTAGCCGATATTTTAACATGTACTTTTATATATATATATATATATATATATATATTATAGTACGTACGTTTTGGTATATTTCACAGTATTATATCGCTCCTACTATAGGACTCATGCCGTCTGCTTATGCCTCAACTCAAGCTTACACCTCACACGTCTCCACGGGTCCGGCGTCGCCTCACCTGTACACCGTCTGCAGCTGGTCCACCTGGCCGGGCTGGCGCACCAGCCGGCGCAGGTGTGCGAAGCTGGCGGCCGGCGGCAGGCCGCACGCGCGCCGCCACACGTTGTAGGCCGGCAGGCCGTGGTCGCGGCCACGCTGCACGTTTATTGCGCCAAGGTGGAGCCCGACCGGCGCCCCGTCGCGACGGGGCCGACGCGTCGGCCTCGAACAGGTGCGCCGCAATCTGGTGACAGGTGGTACGTGGTCTGCTGACAGGTGGGCCGTGGTCTGTTGACAGGTGGGCCACGGTCTGTTGACAGGTGGCCCGAGGTGTATTGACAGGTGCGCCGTAATCTGTTGACAAGCGGACCGTGGTCTATTGACAGGTGGTCCGTGGTCTGTTGGCAGGCGGACTGCGGTCTGTTGACAGGCGGACCGTGGTCTGTTGACAGGCGGACCGTGGTCTGTTGACAGGCGGACCGTGGTCTGTTGACAGGCGGACCGTGGTCTGTCGACAGATGATCCGTGATCTGTTGACATGTGGAGGTGGATGTTGACAGATGGACCGTGGTCTGTTGACAGGTGTGTCGTGGTTTGTTGAACGGTGAGGCATGGTCTATTGGCAGGTGGTCCGTGGTCTGTTGACAGGCATGCCGTGGTATGCTGACATGTGTGTCCTGGTATGTTGACAGGTGTGTCATGGTCTGTTGACAGGCGTGTCATGGTCTGTTGACAGGCGTGTCGTAGTCTGTTGACAGGCATGCTGTGGTATGTTGACATGTGTGGCATGGTATGTTGACAGGTTTGTCGTGGTCTGCTGACATGTGGGTGTGGTCTGTCGCCAGGTGAGTCAGGCTGTGCTGCCAGATGGTTAGCGGTCTGCTGACAGGTGATCCCTGGTCTGTTGACGCATGGCTTTAGGATAGATTGGCTGTGGTCTGTTGACAGGTGGGCGCGGTCTGTTGGCGAACCGACCGTGACCATTCAGTAAATGGTCAACGACCATTTACGACAACAAAAATTCAGCATGACAAGGGCACTACGACCGGGAACTTCTCCACCAAAAAAGCAGCACCACACAGCAAGCAGCACCAGCTCCACCAGCTCGCGACGCGACACGACCTGTGCTGACCTGGGAGGTCAGGTGACCGTCGACGGCTCTGCTGCACGAGCTCAGCTGGCCGAGCACCAGGTTGTCCAGCTGGGTCGGCTGGTACAGCCGCGTCGGGTTGAAGTAGAAGCGGTGCAGCTGCGTGAAGCTCTTCGTCTTGCCGAACGGGCCCAGCAGTTTGATCAGGCCCTGAGACGACGTGAGCCAGGGTATCAAGGCAATGGTGATGGAAGATAATATAAAGCCGCCCAGTTGGGAACACGGGGTCGGGTGGCACCCAGGGTGTTGATTTCTGCGATTTTTTTTTTGGGGGGGGGGGGGAGCGCAAAATAAATGAAGGCAATGGGCAACCCTAAAAACCAAACCAAACCAAACCAAACCAAACCAAACCAATCCAAACTAAACCGAACCTGATCGAGCCTAACTTAACGTAACCTGCCCAAACCTAGCCAACCTACCTAACACAGCACAGCCTATCATTGCCTAACCCACAGAGGCTTCATAACACAAAACCTATGAACGTTCGCTTGCCAAAGCCTACGGATATTCGACTCTGTTTCTTATGACGGCATACAAAATGAACGTCCCTGCTTCGTCCCGGCAAAGCGTGAAAGATGATCATATTCCTCCACTGAAGCCGATAGGTATCCATCTTTGAGTGAAGGACCGTTTGATATTCCACTTTTATTAGTGGACGGCCTTGTTTTTTGCTGATTAGTGGATGATTTTTCTGGTCTTTATGTAACAACGTATGCGCCCAACAATTTGGTTGTTATCGTCTTCGTCATTCGTCACTCGGAAGTGGCCCAGTCAAACCCAATGCACGCTGCTCAATGTCACGTAGTGCACACAACTTCACTGAGGATACCCACAACGGCTGTCCGTGTGGGGAGCAGGTGCATACCTTCCTTGGCATGACATGTCTTGTACCTGGATCTGATTATTATGTCACACACCTGAGTCTGGCTACTACGTCACACACCTAGATCTGACTATTACCTCACACACCTGGATCCGCCTATGACGCCGCACATCTGGATCGGGCTATGACGTCGCACACCTGGATCGGACTATCACCTCACGCATCTGGATCCGCCTATGACGTGTCACACACCTGGATCGGGCTATGACGTCACACACCTGGATCTGACTGTCCGAAGCGGAAAGCGGCCGTGGCGAACACGTTGGCTATGGCGGGGTCGATAGCATCAGAGTAGCCGGTGAAGTAGCCGCTGGTGGCGGGCGTCAGGCCGGCTACGGAAGCCAGTTCGGCACCTGAGGTAGCCGCAGACGGTCACGGTCGGGGTGGTGTAGCAGGGTGGGGATGCAGTCATGGTGGTCTTCTTTTTGAACTCGCCAGGAACGAATTAAGGATGGAGAGGACAGGTCGCGACAAAAAAAACAGAAGTACACTGGAAGTACACAAAAACAACGTACATACACCACGGAATGTAGGAGGGCCAGCTACTGTAAGAGGACCGGTTGCCCGCCTACCTGGGAGACATTAGAGGGGCGATGTCCTCCAACAATACCAAGAGAATACGTATGGGTGTCGCCACGGCAATTGGTGGGGGGATGCCTCGTGACATTTAACATCATGCATGTGGCATTACATGGAAAACTCGACCTATAAACCCTCTGCTACCCTCTATCCAACAGGAAAAGGACAGACAATTTGCATGCACTCGGCTTCAACCATGAACCAAAAGCCATGCGAGAGCGTCCATCTGGTAATCTTTTCCCAGTATTCACCTACTCGTATTCCCGTTGGATGACCTGAGGGAGAGCATGCCTACCGAGCAGCAGGAGGTACTTGTTGGTCGTGATCCTGGTACTCGTATTCCAGTGGGATGCCCCGAGGGAGAGCATGTCTACCGAGTAGCAGGAGGCACTCGTTGGCCATGATCCCAGAATTCGTAACCCAGTTGGATGTCCTGAGGGACAGCATGCCTACCGAGCAACAGTGGTAGGCACTCATCGGCCGTGATCCCAGCATTCACAGTATCTATTCATCCACAGTATCCATCCACAATATAGTAACTATTCTATCGGTATTTCAGTGGGATGTCCTGAGCGAGAGCACGCCTACCGAGCAGCAGGTGATGCGGCGACTCTCCTGGAACAGCCGCTCGTCGTCCCATTGCGGGTTGAGCTCGGCCAGCTCAGCCGCCACCAGGTTGTGCTGGCGCACCCACAGGGTGTGGGCGACCGTCAGCGAGATCTGCTCGTTCACTCGCGAGTCGCCTCCCGGCGGGCCGCCGCACCGCAAAGTAGGTCAGTGGTCGCCGTGGCTCCAGTGGGGGTTCGGCCACGGTGGGGGTCAGGGGTCATTATAGCTCCGGTGGGGGTTTGGCCGTGATGGGGGTCAGGAGTCATCATGGCGCCGGTGGAGGTTCGGCCTTCGGCAAAGAGCAGGTGCTCTTCAGAGGTCAAGGGCCAGGGTGTCGCCGGGGACGTGGAGCAGCGGGAAGGCTTTGAGGATCATTCAGCTACATGATTATATAGCAGCAGGTAAAATAGTTGTTCAGCCCTGCATAGATTGGACAGCGTTGAGGGTTTCCCCAAGTCACATAGGAAGCCACAGTTCCCCCGCAGACACTGAATACACCATAGGACTGCTCTGTGCTGCGGAATTGCCCTACCGATGTGGGTACTGCGCTTCTGCCGTGATTCAACATGAGTGGGCTCCGTCACAATCAACATCCAGCAGCCAGTCGCCAAGTGTGGAGCGCATAGCGTCGTGGCGAGGTATAACGTCGTGGCGAGGTATGACGTCGTGACAAGGTATAACGTCTTCTCGTCGCCATTCCCTGGTCCCTGTGCGTCACACAGCAGGGTTTTGTTCTTCGGCTGCCCTGTGCTGCATAAAGCAGTTGACTCAAGTACAGGAAGATGTTCGGCAGCGTCAAGAAGCTGCAGTGTTTCCGCGCTGGGTGCCATGGTTATATCCCGACATATATCTGCAAAATGAAAAATATGAAACATTCGGGTCAATTCCCACCTTCATTAAAATAAGCTGAACCAGTCCTGAGTGCCGACACTGCACTATGCCAAACACGGTGGAAGGCCGTTCGTGTACATAGCAGATCGGCTGCCGGGTGGCCACCGATCGGCTACCGGATGGTCGCCACTTGGCTACCGCGTCTGACTTCACCCGAGCGGAAGCAGTACCGGTCGACGGCTATCGAGGCGTTCCGGTCGCAGCCGTCGTCAGGGTCGGCGCTGATCGGCAGCAGCTCGCGGCCGTCTGACGTTGTCTGCAGAAGCGGGCGGCGACAAATCAGCGGATAGCAGCCCGCCGACAGCCAATGGGAGCGATTGTCACTCGGCCACCAAAGACAGGCGGCGACCAATCAGCAGAGAGCACCCCGCCGACGGAAAATCGGAGCGATTGTCACTCGGCCACCAAAGGCAGGCGGCGACCAATCAGCAGAGAGCACCTCATCGTCGGCCAATGGGAGCGATTGTCTCTCAGCTACACGTTCTTGGTTGGATGCGTGACATCGACAAGACGATGGCAATATCGATCGCAGGTCAGTATTCAACTTGGAAGATGACGCATGCGTCCTTGCCAAGCATGAATTGCATGGATATCTGAGCAAAAACGAATTACCCACAGTTGTGATAATATCTTTTGCCTCGCTTGTCCCTGAATAATGAAAACCATGTATCATGCATGAATGGATTATAAACTGACATGCTCTCTGAAATTTGACAGCCAATCATCGGCCTTTGATCCACACTCTATTTTGCCACACTGTTAGTTTATGCAACTACTAACTGCAGAGAGCAGCCTATCTTTTCCTTTCTCTGAAGGGATTGGTGTTGTCTTCCGACGTGCGTGAAAGTGTACCCGAAGGTCGCAAGGTGTACAATTTTTAGATGTGTACATGCAACCAGCAAACCCAAGTGGGACACATCTGGGGCGAAAATAATTCCATTTTTCAACAAAGATTCTATTCACTGATCGCTAAGTGCATGACATAATTTAGCATCATTTCCCGGCCCAAAGCACACATTTTGATTAACCCACGTGCAGTGCATGTTTTGGTGTACTTACACTCAAGAGGCTTTGGCTCTTCCTGTGCTACACAAGAAAGCTCCTTCTTTATGTCGGTTCAGAGAACGCTGGTCACACCATACACTCATCTAGGTTCTCCAGGTCACATCAACAGCCATGGTAGTTCTGAATCACCAAGATAAAAACAGCTGCACTGCAGAGTTCTGACTACATGCAAGCGTACGTCTCTTCTAGGCTCCATAAGAAACTGCAATTTTCGACCGTTGTATCCGAAGCTGCAGTTTATCTGGGTCTTCTAAAAATATGTTGTTCAACTGGTTTACTTGCGAATCTGCCGCTGCCCTGGCTCACAAAAAAAAACTGCGCTCCCTCAGTCACAGAAGCTGTGGTTCCCCGTGAGCTGGGAAAGGCTGCGGTTCGCTATATGCTGCAGAAGATGCCGCTGTTCTCACTGGGTTAGATAACGAGCTTACGGTTCCCCAGGTCATGCAAGAAGCCGTCGAACCACTGAGTCCCATACGACCTGCAGTTCAACTGGCCCACATACGAAGACACGGTTCTCCTGGAGGATATGACTCCCCATGTTGCAGAAGATGCTGCCGGTTGCACTGTTCCCTGGATGGCCGGTCCGCCGACAGCGTGGTTACCTGGACGGCAAGTTTGACGGAGGTGTGGTTACCCACACGGCCAGTCTGCCGGCGGTGTGGTTAGCTGGACGGCCAGTCTGCCGGCTGTGTGGTTACCTGGACGGCCAGTCTGCCGGCGGTGTGGCTACGGAGCGAGCTGAGCTGCTCGTCGCTGGACCCGTAGATGTTGGAGCCGTCGATGAAGGACGTGATCTGGTTCATCTGCTAACGTGGACCTAGCGACACACGAAGGGGAGGTACAAGCGACTGAAAGCAAGATTGATATTTTCCTGTCACATCATATTGCATGATAGGTGAACATCTCATGTGATGGTATACTAGTAGCATGTGCATGACAAATAAACATGATTTAATGGCCTGGCGTTCATCGGTCGATTCTTTATTGTGTTTTGGGGCGCATGTAGTCTGATATATTGAGATCACCTGGTGCTGATGGATCCGGGTGGACGGAAGATATTCTCCCAGGCTGAATCTACTCGATGTATCACTCGATCACAAAATTCCACTCCAGTAGGTGAACTTTCACCGCGATTTTAGCGTGCCGTCAATGGTCCGGCAAAGCTTCGTTCAGTCGCTACTGAAGTGCCGTACCCGTTTACATGTGTGTTATAAACCCGAATTTGCATGGATCGCTCTGGAGTATTTCCGGACCGGAAAGCACAGGGAACGTTCAGACATGTGGAGCTTAGTTCAAAGCTCAGAGTGCTAAATCCTGTTGAAAGATGTACAAGCATTTGGATAGGGATGCCAAAACCTTCATGTGATTTGAGAGATATTAGCGCTCGTTTCAGGCAAGGAGGGGGCAAGAATTTCCGTCGTCCATTGGCAACAAAAACTTTGGGCTCTTTTACAGCGCATTCGCCTCCTAAGTCACGCGGCATCGCCAACCTCTCGCGCCCATTGGTCGCGGGTGAACTCGGCACTCAGGCCGGTAGTGGGGTTTGAACCCGCGACCCTGCGATCACGCCCAACCGTATTACATGCCTGTAACCGCATGTCGAATCTTTTACCGCAACCCACTCCGTCATAACCCGCTATCGCAACCCGACGTCAGCACAGGTCAGGCACGCACCACGTCTCGAAGCGGCGACTCCTCAGGTCGAGAGTGTGACGAACTGTAGTAACTGTTGGCCGGTGGGCTGCTGGGGCTCCGCGAGCACCACAGCGAGGGGCGGGGATGGGCGAGTGGTTAAGGTGTTGAGCTCTGGACACCAAAGGTCCTGGGTTCAACACTCACCACTCGGGACATTTCCAAATCCCGCGGCCCACCGGCGAAAGTGCGGGCGTCGCCATAAGCCCTGAATTTGCATAAAGTGAGTCGTGAATCACCCAATGAACAAACTAACAAACGGGCGCCACAGCCGACTGACCGTACAAGCAGAGCGACGCCGGCGCCGACCGCACGAAGTCCAGACTGCTGACGTTGACTGCGAACACGGGGTCGTCGGTGCTGACCAGCAGCGGCATGCACTCGGGGTGCAGCAGGCTGGGGTCGCGCTCGATCTCGGCGCCGCAGCAGCGGATGGCGGAGCCGTCACGCGCTGCACGCAGCAGATGGCAGCACCAGTCAAAAAGGTGGCAGCACCAGTAAAAAAGGTGGCAGCACCAGTCGAAAAGGGACCAGCATTAGACAAACTGGCTCCGGCGCCAACAGCAGTTTGTCTGCTCTCTGCAGGAACGACGTCTGCTCTCACTAGGTTTGGATATCGGTCCCCTGGCTACTAAGCTCTGTGGTATACAGGATCCCATGCAGTGGGTGTGGAAAGGCTTATATTCGTGAGACTCTTCAACAACGTGTACAGGAACACAGGGCCGATCTTAAATATCACAGGATGTCGAGCAGTCTTTAAATGGTAGTTCTACGGGGAGAAGTAGGGAAACACCTTCCGCGAATCGGATGCCGTGAATTTAGGTGAAAATTAGTGGCTGAAGATTGTATGTTGTACAATAACTACAGCGAGCAATTATCATAGTCTTGACTAAAGCAGATTTCTGGTAGAATAGAAACAACCTAATCGAAAGCTTCATGGACCAGATGATATATGTGCCAGGGTTTACAATAACTAGTAGAAGCTGTAGTAAAGCTTTTGCAGTTAAACCCTAATACAAGCTTCTGGACCAGAATGGCTCTATAGATGCTCCTGGGTTTTAGTAGACATTGCGTGTAAAGCTTTAGCAGTTCCCCTAGGTATAATAATATTCAGGCGGTCTATGGAATATTCTGAAATGCCTGAAAATTGGAGAAATGCAAATGTAGTACCAATTTTCAAAAAGGGAAGTATGAAGTTTGTAGGGAACTACAGGCCAGTCAGTTTGACCTCGATAGTTTGAAGGTACTAGAAAATCTGGTTAAACAGAATGTTCAGATTCATCTTGATAGGCACAATCTTTTAACCCGCGCACGTCCGGGGGGGAAGATATCTGCCCCCCTGCGTTTTTTCCTACTTTGCCGCCATACTAACCGGGTTAGCAAGGCCAAACCTCGCATGGCTGCTCATTGGTCTTTTCCGCATATCCTCAGAAATTTTTGACCCTGGGTCATCTCAAGTCAGGTCACCAGGTCATGCGAAGTGACCCAACATCCCTCGGAGTTCTAAGTGGAATCACTCCCACAATAATTGGGCGATTGATTTCAAACTTATATCACATCATGATCTTATCAAGGACTATATGTATATAACGTTTTTTTGTAGCATTGACCTGAGGTCAGGTCGCGGCCATGGCTTCCCCATTATAGGCCTATGGTAAAATATACAAATGTTTCCTGGTTACATATTTGCTCTCCGAATGACCTCCAACGGTTATGGCGTGTAGTTCAAAGCTATTCTCAATGTCACCGCTGACATTCTTGCTCAGAGACCTCACCAAGGCCAGCTGAGGTCACCTGGAATCACTAGCACATTTCTGCGCATTATATCGCACTGCATTGAGCTAGAAGGCTGAAATTACCATCATTGTGCTTGTATCGCCAAGACGTGTCGATTGATATATTACATGACCTCCCTAGTCTACCCCATGGCCTTGACCTGAGGTCATAGTTTCGGTGACCCATCTGTTGACCCGACCTTAAATTACACAGCGTATGTCGATAGCACATTTCAAGGGCTGTCGAATAGCATTTGCAGTTTGTTTCTAGCTGTTACAGGTCCTGAGATATGTGCCAATATCTGCGGGTCCCACCCGATCTGGTCGAATTTGACATATGATGACCCAGTGACCTACATATTGACCTGAGTGAGAAAATGACCGAAATACTTTCGATAGAGTTTGTCACCAGCTATTCAACACCGTTTTCCATTTGTCGCTACCTAGCATAGTTCTGGAGATCTTAGGGGGGACAGACATCTGCTCCCCCCCCCCCGGACATGCGAAGTTGGCGCGGACCGCCGGACGTGCGAGTGTTAAGGGATACTCAACATGGATTTCGATCTCGAAGGTCTTGTTTAACTAACCTTTTTGGAGTTCATGGAGTATGTAACTAAAGAAGTAGACAATCAAAGCAGGATAGATGTTGTGTACTTGGACTTTAGCAAAGCTTTTGATAAAGTTCCACATGGGAGGCTAGTTCATCATCTACAGCAACATGGGATTGTTGGAAAAGTTATAGGCTGGATTGAAGCATGGTTGAGGGGAAGGAAACAAAGGGTAATGTTAAATGGATGTAAATCTGGTTGGAAGGATGTTCTGAGTGGAGTACCACAGGGCTCTGGTCTAGGGCCAATTCTCTTTATCACCTTTGTGAATAACATTGAGGTAGGGTTGAGGAATAGTGTTAAAATTTGCGGATGACATCAAGCTGGTAGGAGTGACAAACAGTTGTGATCAATCTAGAAATATTCAACTAGACTTGGAGGCAGTGGCGTCGCCACGAAATTCTTCCAGGGGGGGGGGGGGCAATGTTGATAGGGGGCCTCCTGCTCCCCGAAAAGGGGCCTCCACTGTGTTAGGGCCTTCTCTTGCTTTTTAGGCTCTTGGTATGGTTCCCGAATGGGAACATGATTTCATATTGATGTCTTGTTTGTTCTTGGCATGGTATACAATTTACGCAAAGCGCAATAGCAAGAATCTTTTTTTTTCGCTGAGAACCCAGCCATACCAGGGTATAAATAAGCAAATGTAGATAAATACGTCAGTGCCAAAACAAACCAATATCTTTATGCTTTATTGACGAGAAGAATCTTCCCGCTGGCCTTTAGATTGTAGCGAGCTGGTGGGGCTCGTGCTGAGCATATCTTAAAGATATCTCCCATTGATCAACCCACTTCTTTGTTCAACAAGTTTAACTGAATATAGCTAGGTTCATCACTACTGTTAGTCATTCCCACGAGCTTGATCTCATCAACAAACTTAAACGATCATTTCTCAGTCCCAGGACAACAATTTCGCGAAGGTGACAACGAGAAGTGGATTGAATTGGTCTTCTGATCGTTAACTTAGGGATTTATGAATTTTTTCCATAACATTTGGTGCTGGCTGCAAGGCACTTGGCACAGAAGCTAAAATAATAAATACTCCGCGAATAAATTCACGGCAAGAACAAGCATTGAACAACCATGCATCAATGGCAATGCAACAATGTAACAATGACAATGCATAAATAATCCAAAACCTTCGAATTCCACGCCGTCACGCCCATGGTTATCGCTGTGCTGTACCGTTTTGTAAATTATGTCGTTGAGAAGGTATTGAAGCTGGGAAGCTCTAATCATGCAGGCTGTAATCACAGAAGACAACTTTGTAGGAAGAAAATACATTTATAAACATCATTCCTCCCATTTAATATGGGGCATCGGTGTTGTTTTGTATGCTTGTGAGGGGGAATTTACCCCCGCAATGTTGGCTTTGCTCCATGGGCGTAAGTTCTGAAAATTATTGAGAAACCGGTGACGCACCCATATTTGCGTCAAGGGGAGGGGGCAAACGTATTTGGAGGGGGTCCAACTACTGAATAAAGTCTTCCGATTTCGACCACTATTTTTTCAAAGTGGAACTTTTTAAATAAAATAATTAGTGATCAACTGAATTATCCTGTGAAGGGGCCTAATCTACCACCAGAGGTAAAAAGTCATCGTTCTGCCGTTTACTCCGGTGACACAATTGCTAACTGAAAGAGGCCCAGAGGAGACACAAAAGACAGTGCTGGCACTGTTAATATACCTACCAATGCACCTACTCTCATTCTCTCGCCTCACTCAGAAATCACTTATAAAAGTGATAAAAATGAGCAAAACAAGTTAAAAAAACAAAAAACTTGTGCACCTTGTCCTTTTGTCGCCTGAATGTTGGCGGAAATTAGGACAAGGATCTTGGCGAACGTTACGCTTACCGTCCAAACCGACGCGCCATTGCGTTAGCATGCGGCGTCTCCCGACCGCCGGTGTCTCACCGGTGACAAAATGAGACACTCAGGAATGTTGTCGAATTTTGGTCGTGAGCTTGGCAAATGTGCTGCTGGCCCAAATTTGGTAGCGCAGGCGGAGATGGAAGCTCTCTTCTGAGCCAATGAGAATCGAGCGCATTGGGTGCTTGAGTTTTGCTTCGAAGGACGCGTTCTGTTTGGTCTCGTCTGTCTCGTCACGGTAACAGTTGCCTATCAAGTTCCTGCAACAGATACCTACCTAGGTGGTAGTAGGTGATTAAACTATCCGTTCAGGAGCCGATTTTTGCAGATATAATCCTGAGAGAAGATTAGGCATGCCAAATATGCCTGGATCTGCTGGCGTGGGCTCAGATCCAGATGAGCCTTGACAAGAAAGCATGGGGATAAAAAAGCCAGCAAAGAGAGCAAGGCCTTCAACTTCAAACTGGCTCTCAAGGCAGATTGTGCAGTGTGGTGAAAAATCCAAGGATGGTGTTGTGTAAATTCAGTGGTGAAAGAAGAAACCTGAAGCGGCACTGTGTATCAAAGCATCCATGGGCTTAAGAGCCATATCAAATCCGCAATGATTAATTCGGTGTTGGAGGAAGGTGGAGACAGGCATGGAAAATTGGAGGTGAGTCTGGTAAATAAGGTTAAAGGATTTGTACCTTCAGTTCAGTTATACAAATGGCTAGTATTGGATCTACCAGGCCAAATTCTGGTAGGAAATTGCCCTGAGCTCTCACCAGTTGGTAGGTAGAGCCATTGTATTTATCGGCTTGTATTACCTTTACACAAAAATGGTTTCTTCATTAAGAAAACCTTTTCTGCATTGATTTATTTTGCAATGATGAAACAATTTCTCGAACAAACCTAAAAACAATAATTAGATGATGTTGGAAGGAATATCTAAAAATTATCATATCAAGATCTTCAGATCAAGGCTTCAGAAGCACCCCTGAAGTGTGTTTTGTGTGCCATTGCCAAATTCTGAGAGCTATTGAGCTGGAACTTTCTAAATTTCCCTAGATATTCATTGTACACATTTTGAGACCCTTTGAAAATTTTGGTTGTACCGAAGAAGTGTCCAGCAGTCATTTTGGGGGACATGTTGGTGCATTTCTCCCTTATTCATCCCCTGAAATGCCTATGATTTTTGTGTATGAACAACAGCTTAATGTATGTGAAGGTCATTCTGCATCGAATGACATTTTCCCCATCAAATTTATTTAAAAAAAAAATATTTTTATACTTGGCATACCTAACGTTCGGTTGTAGGAGCTGACAAGAAAGTGACAGTGCCAAGGAGTTTTCAACCTCATGTTCGACCCCCTCCATTTTTAGCAAAATATCACCGGATTAGGCCTGTTTGTACCCTGGTATGCATCTCACGGTACGAACAATTCTGATGTGATCAACTTTAGCTGATATAGATGGTGCAGCATGTAAAATAAGGAGGGGGTGGGGGGCTGCCTGTGCAGGGCACCACGGTACCCCGCCTCCCTACGCCCATCGACGAACAAAAACTCAGATGCACGCCTGTTTTCCACGAAATGGTTACTGGCTGCAACTGGGGAATGGAGCCTTCCTTGTGGGTTTGACGGAAAAAATGAGACACATTTGAGTTCCTGAAATTGTCCGGTGACACAACGGATACTTTTTACCTCTGTCTACCACTATCGTTTCTGATTCGTCGGATTTCAACCCTAGCTCCCACAACCTGTTCAAATGTATTCTTTTGGTATTCCTTGATAAGTCACCTCGCACTGCTGAAATTACACCTGCACAAATCACTTTAAAATGTAAAATTTTCCAATTTCAGACATTCCAGTTCATAGTGCCCGGTCGCCACGACGCCAACGTTAGTGCACGTGCACACCCATCTTGCGCATTCGGCGCATTCACCACACTTCGTGCGATGCTACGGATTCTGCTGGGCCTCCTACGCTTTGTTAATTGCTGCCACATGATAGACTTACGCCATATCCGACGTGATAAAATGCTTCGTATGGGCGTTCGCTGCTAAAATTAGATTAATTAAATTCGATCATTAGCTCCCTTCTTACCATATTTTATGATGAAGAAATGCGGATACCCGCTGAGCTTTGATGCACCTCATATCTTTGATTAAACATGCTTCCAGGTTGGCTACCGAACCGAAGCCCTGCCCGAGTGTACTTCTTTGGACCAGTTTCGTATTTCTTCGTCTACGGATGTGTCCTAAGGCTCCAATTCATTTTTGTTAGAGGCCCAACGCATTTTCGAAACCCCTGCTCGTTTTAGGGTTTTGTTGCTTTTTTTGCGCACCGAATATTTTTTTTTTAGTTGTCGGGACGCTTTCAAAGATCTCGATGTGTTTACTTAGTGCCCGGTATTTTTGTTCGTTTTGGGATCATGTTGCTTTTTGCGGCCCCAGCCTCTTTTCAGGCCCTTGTGCGGTCATATGGCCCCTGTGTGCCTTGAGAGCTTCCGGTGTTTTTTTTGTTGTTTTTTTTAGTGTTCCCGGTATATGTAGTTATGGCTACAACGCATGTTTTCCGACCCTGCCGCTTTTTACAAGACTGCACTTTGAAGGGCCAGTCGCATTTTCGGTCCCCGTTGTGCTCTTAGGGTCCCGCTGTGTTTATTTGGGGCTTCTGACGCACATTTGTGGGGCCCCAGTACGAGTTTGAGGCTTCGGTGATATTTTTATGGGTCCCAGCGCGAACTATCGCGCCCAGGCGCGTGGTTCCGGGACCCAACGCCAGTTATCTGGGCTCAACGCGATTTGTGTGGATCTTTTCTGAATTTTCTTTAACTTCCGAATCCCGCCCTGATTTTTCGAGTCCCTGGTGCCATGTTTTTGTATCTCACCTCGATTTTCTTCGAGCTCCGGTATGTTTCTCGATGCCGTACGCGATTTGTCAAGGCATCTGATGACATGTTCGGTGCTCCAGAACCATTGTCCTGACCCGGACTTTTTTGCAATCCCTCCTGATTTTGGAGGGCTCCGGCTTTATTCTTCGGATACCGATGGGACTTTCGGGGTCACACGGTGCCTATGTGGGGCCATAGACGCCAATTGTTGGCAGCCCAGACGTTAATTTTTATGCCCAGACCAAATTTCTGGTACTACCGATGGGTCCGAGCGCGAAACTTTTGGTACTACCGAATTGTGGGTCCGAGCGCGAAATTTGGTGGGACCGGTTCGAGTTTGCGGGGCGCGTTGTACTTAGCTGTGACCCCAACGCGATCTTGGCGGTTCCTGTTGCAGATTTTCGTGCCTCGGAGCGAGTTTTCTGGGGCCCGACGTATTTACTTTGAGCCCCTACGCGAATTCTGGTGGACCGACGCGAATTTTTGTGGTCCCAGCGCGACTTTTGGGGGCCTCGGATCGATTCTTGGGAGCATATCCCTCTTAGGAGGGAGGGGCCATTTGCCCCTTTGATATGTCACTGCGGCCACCGAAGGAGTTCTATTTTTTTCTATAGGTCCTTACGTGATATTTTTGGGTCCTGGTACGATTCTTCGGTCTCCAGGTGCGATTTTTTTGGTGCCCCGACACGTTTTTTCCAGTGCCCAACGGGTTTTGCGGGGACTTTGACCATATTTTTTTGGGCGCAGAGTGACATTCCGGTTGATAATTGATTTTTGGGGCAGCAGCAACCTTTGGGGTCCAAGCGCGACTTTTTTGGTCCCCAGTGAGATTTTCGAAGGTTGCGACGCGGCTTTTTTAGTCCAATGTAATCTTTTGTGTCCCGACGTCATTTGCTTGGATCCCTAGCGCGAGTTTTAGCGACCTCGACACTTTGTGGGTGTCCAATACGTTTTGGATGCTTTTAGTGTCATTGTTGGGGCCCAAGAGTGATTATCCATGTCCGGATTGCTTTTCGTTGCCCCGGCTTCATTTGTGTCTAAATGATACTGTTGGGGAACGGTACGACTTATCGTGCCCCTAGCGTGATTTTCATGATCCGGGCGTGCATTTTTGGTACCCATAGGTTCAGCGAGATTTTCAGGGGCCCCGGCCGGATCTTTTTGGGCCCATGTCGTGATTTTCAAGTACCCCGGCACGACTCCTGCCACTTCAGATACTTCTAGCAAATTACAGACCTCCTCTCGCGTCTTAGGGGTCTCGTCTCATTTCCTGGAGCTTCTTTACCGGTTTTGGACGTCTTCTCGTCCGTCCTACCCTCCTCCATTTTCAATGGTCCTCCTCTCCCGTTTTGGAGGACCTCCTCCCACATCCTGGGGCCCCTTTAACATGGCATGGGACTTCCTCTCATGTTCCAGGGGCATCCTCTGCCAAATTAGGGGCCTCCTGCCACGCCTCGTGGGCCTCCTCCCTTGTCCTCGCAAAGCTTACCCGTCTTGAGGGGATCTTCAATTTTGGAAACCTCGCCTCCTTCCATACCTGCTACCTACCACTCCCATTTTAAGGGCCTTTTCTCATTTCCTGGGAATTCCTTCCGGTCGTCGGGGCCTCATTCGGCCTGGAGACCTCCTACTCCATCTCGAGGGACTCCTCTCGAGTCCGGCAGGGGCCTCCTTTTTTCTTTTTGAGTCTTTCTTTTTCAAATTAGGGGGCCTCGTCTCACGTCTTCGGGGCCTCCTGTTCCGCCACCGGGATTGCAACAAAGGAGGCCCCCAGGATTGCAAAGGAGGCCCCCAGGATTGCAAAATAGGCCCCAAGATTGCAAAATAGGCTCCCAGGATTGCAAAGGAGACCACCAGGATTTCAAAGGACTCCAGGATTGCAAAGGAAGCCCCCAGGATTGCAAAGGACGCCCAAGGATTACAAAGGAGGCCACCAGGATTCCAAAGGACTCCAGGATTGCAAAGGAGGCCCCCGGGAATGCAAAGGAAGCCCCAGGATTGCAAAGGAGGCCCCAGGATTGCAAAGGAGGCCCCAGGATTGCAAAGGAGGCCCCCAGGATTGCAAAGGAGGCCCCCAGGATTACAAAGGAGGCCTCCAGGATTACAAAGGACGCCCCCAGGATTACAAAGGAGGCCCCCAGGATTGAAAAAAGAGGCCCCCAGGATTGAAAAAGAGGCCCCAGGATTGCAAAGGAGGCCCCAGGATTGCAAAGGAGCCCCCCCGGATTGCAAAGGATGCCCCATGATTACAAAGGACTCCAGGATTGCAAAGGAGGCCCTCAGGATTGCAAAGGACACCAGGATTGCAAAGGAGGCCTCAGGATTGCAAAGGAGGCCCCATGATTACAAAGGACTCCAGGATTGCAAAGGAGGCACCATGATTGCAAAGGAGGCCCCCAGGATTACAAAGGAGGACTCCAGGATTGCAAAGGAGACCCACAGGATTGCAAAAGGAGGCCTCCAGGATTGCACAGGAGGCCCCAGGATTGCACAGGAGGCCCCTAGGATTGCAAAGGAGGCCCTCGGGATTGCGAAGGAAGCCCACAGGATTGCAAAGGAGGCCCCCAGGATTGCAAAGGAGGCCCCCAGGATTGCAAAGGAGGCCCCCAGGATTGCAAAGGAGGCCCCAATACGGGAAGGGAGACCTCAGAAAATGAGAGAAGGCCCTAAGACGGAAGAGAAAGCCAGTGGATATGACATGAGGTTTCGGAGACGTAAAAGCAGTCTCCGAAACTGGTAAGGTTCCACCAAGATAGAAAACGGATAATCCAGAAAAGTGGCAGGAAGCACCTAATTCGGAAGAGGACGATATAAGATTGGAAAGAGACCCTATGATGCACGAGGAAGCCCCTAAAATAGGAGAGAATGGCCATTAGATAAGAGGGATGGCTCCCAGGCGAGAAAGAAGGCTTCAAGACGGGTAAGAAGGTCCCCAGGAAATGACAAGGTAACTGAGATAGGAAAGGTTGCGTGTAATTTGGAAGAGGAGACACCTAAGACAGAACAGGAGTCCACCAGGAGATAAGAGGCCAACCTTAAAATGGGAACAGATAGAATCAAAACGCGGAACAGGAGGCCCCGAAGACGTGAGAGGAGGCCCCTAATTTGAAAAAGAAAGACTCAAAAAGAAAAAGGAGGCCCCTGCCGGACTCGAGATGAGTCCCTCGAGATGGAGTAGGAGGTCTCCAGGCCGAATGAGGCCCCGACGACCGGAAGGAATTCCCAGGAAATGAGAAAAGGCCCTTAAAATGGGAGTGGTAGGTAGCAGGTATGGAAGGAGGCGAGGTTTCCAAAATTGAAGATCCCCTCAAGACGGGTAAGCTTTGCGAGGACAAAGGAGGAGGCCCACGAGGCGTGGCAGGAGGCCCCTAATTTGGCAGAGGATGCCCCTGGAACATGAGAGGAAGTCCCATGCCATGTTAAAGGGGCCCCAGGATGTGGGAGGAGGTCCTCCAAAACGGGAGAGGAGGACCATTGAATATGGAGGAGGGTAGGACGGACGAGAAGACGTCCAAAACCGGTAAAGAAGCTCCAGGAAATGAGACGAGACCCCTAAGACGCGAGAGGAGGTCTATAATTTGCTAGAAGCATCTGAAATGGCAGGAGTCGTGCCGGGGTACTTGAAAATCACGACATGGGCCCAAAAAGATCCGGCCGGGGCCCCTGAAAATCTCGGAGCCTATGAGTACCAAAAATGCACGCCCGGATCATGAAAATCACGCTAGGGGCACGATAAGTCTTACCGTTCCCCAACAGTATCATTTAGACACAAATGAAGCCGGGGCAACGAAAAACAATCCGGACATGGATAATCACTCTTGGGCCCTAACAATGACACTAAAAGCATCCAAAACGTATTGGACACCCACAAAGTGTCGAGGTCGCTAAAACTCGCGCTAGGGATCCAAGCAAATGACGTCGGGACACAAAAGATTACATTGGACTAAAAAAGCCGCGTCGCAACCTTCGAAAATCTCACTGGGGACCAAAAAAGTCGCGCCTGGACCCCAAAGGTTGCTGCTGCCCCAAAAATCAATTATCAACCGGAATGTCACTCTGCGCCCAAAAAAATCGGGTCAAAGTCCCCGCAAAACCCGTTGGGCACTGGAAAAAACGTGTCAGGGCACCGAAAAAAATCGCACCTGGAGACCGAAGAATCGTACCAGGACCCAAAAATATCACGTAAGGACCTATATAAAAAATAGAACTCCTTCGGTGGCCGCAGTGACATATCAAAGGGGCAAATGACCCCTCCCTCCTAAGAGGGATATGCTCCCAAGAATCGAGCCGAGGCCCCCAAAAGTCGCGCTGGGACCACAAAAATTCGCGTCGGTCCACCAGAATTCGCGTAGGGGCTCAAAGTAAATACGTCGGGCCCCAGAAAACTCGCTCCGAGGCACGAAAATCTGCAACAGGAACCGCCAAGATCGCGTTGGGGTCACAGCTAAGTACAACGCGCCCCGCAAACTCGAACCGGTCCCACCAAATTTCGCGCTCGGACCCACAATTCGGTAGTACCAAAAATTTCGCGCTCGGACCCATCGGTAGTACCAAAAATTTGGTCTGGGTATCAAAAATTAACGTCGGGGCTGCCAACAATTGGAGTCTATGGCCCCACATAGGCACCGTGTGACCCCGAAAGTCCCATCGGTATCCGAAGAATAAAGCCGGAGTCCTCCAAAATCAGGAGGGATTGCAAAAAAGTCCGGGTCAGGACAATGGTTCTGGAGCACCGAACATATCAGATGCCTCGACAAATCGCATACGGCATCGAAAAACATACCGAGCTTGAAGAAAATCGAGGTGAGATACAAAAACCTGGCACCAGGGACTCGAAAAGTCAGGGCGGGATTCGGAAGTTAAAGAAAATTCAGAAGAGATCCACAAAAATCGCGTTGAGCCCAGATAACTGGCGTTGGGTCCCAGAACCACGCGCCTGGGCGCGATAAGTCGCGCTGGGACCCAGAAAAATCGCACCGAAGCCTCAAAATCGTACTGGGGCCCCACAAATGTGCGTCAGAAGCCCCAAATAAACACAGCGGGACCCTAAGAGCACAACGGGGACCGAAAATGCGACTGCCCCTTCAAAGCGCAGTCTCGTAAAAAGCGGCATGGTCCGAAAGCATGCGTTGTAGCCATAACTATATATACCGGGAACACTAAAAAAACAAAAAACAAAAACACCGGAAGCTCTCAAGGCACACAGGGGCCATATGACCGCACAAGGGCCTGAAAAGAGGCTGGGGCCGCAAAAAGCAACATGATCCCAAAAGGAACAAAAATACCGGGCACTAAGTAAACACATAGAGATCTTTGAAAGCGCCCAGACAGCTAAAAAAAAATATTCGGTGCGCAACAAAAGCAACAAAACCCTAAAACGAGCAGGGGTTTCGAAAATGCGTTGGGTCTCTAACAAAAATGAATTGGAGCCTTAGGACACATCCGTAGACGAAGAAATACGAAACGGGTCCAAAGAAGTACACTCAGGCAGGGCTTCGGTTCGGTAGCCAACCTGGAAGCATGTTTAATCAAAGATATGAGGTGCGTCAAAGCTCAGCGGGTATCCGCATTTCTTCACCATAAAATATGGTAAGAAGGGAACTAATGATCGAATTTAATTAATCTCATTTTCGCAGCGAACGCCCATACGAAGCATTTTATCACGTCAGATATGGCGTAAGTCTATCATGTGGCAGCAATCAACAAAGCGTAGGAGGCCCAGCAGAATCCGTAGCATCGCACGAAGTGTGGCGAATGCGCCGAATGCGCAAGATGGGTGTGCACGTGCACTAACGTTGGCGTCGTGGCGACCGGGCACTATGAACTGGAATGTCTGAAATAGGAAAATTTTACATTTTAAAGTGATTTGTGCAGGTGTAATTTCAGCAGTGCGAGGTGACTTATCAAGGAATACCAAAAGAACACATTTGAACAGGTTGTGGGAGCTAGGGTTGAAATCCGACGAATCAGAAACGATAGTGGTAGATTAGGCCCCTCCACAGGATAATTCAGTTGATCACTAATTATTTTATTTAAAAAGTTCCCCTTTGACAAAATAGTGGTCGAAATCGGAAGACTTTATTCAGTAGTTGGACCCCCTCCAAATACGTTTGCCCCCTCCCCTTGACGCAAATGTGGGTGCGTCACTGGTCTCAATAATTTTCAGAACTTACGGCCATGGAGCAAAGCCAACATTGCGGGGGTAAATTCCCCCTCACAAGCATACAAAACAACACCGATGCCCCATATTAAATGGGAGGAATGATGTTTTAAAATGTACTTTTCTTCCTACAAAGTTGTCCTCCGTGATTACAACCTGCATGATTAGAGCTTCCCAACTTCAGTACCTTCTCAACGACATAATTTACAAAACGGTACAGCACAGCGATAACCATGGGCGTGACGGCGTGGAATTCGAAGGTTTTGGATTATTTATGCATTGTCATTGTTACATTGTTGCATTGCCATTGATGCATGGTTGTTCAATGCTTGTTCTTGCCGTGAATTTATTCGGAGTATTTATTATTTTAGCTTCTGTGCCAAGTGCCTTGCAGCCAGCACCAAAAGTTATGAGGGAAAAAAATTAATAAATCCCTAAGATAACGATCAGAAAACCAATTCAATCCACTTCTCGTTGTCACCTTCGCGAAATTGTTGCCCTGGGACTGAGAAATGATCGTTAAAGTTTTTTTATGAGATCAAGCCGGTGGGAATGACTAACAGTAGTGATGAACCTAGCTATATTCAGTTAAACTTGGTGAACAAAGAAGTGGGTTGATCAATGGGAGATATCTTTAAGATATGCTCAGCACGAGCCCCACCAGCTCGCTACAATCTAGAGCCCAGCGGGAAGATTCTTCTCGTCGATAAAGCATAAAGATATTGGTTTGTTTTGGCACCGACGTATTTATCTACATTTGCTTATTTATACCCTGGTATGGCTCGGTTCTCAGCGAAAAAAAGAAGATTATTGCTATTGCGCTTTGCGTAAATGATATACCATGCCAAAAAACAAACAAAACGTCAATATGAAATCATGTTCCCATTCGGGAACCATACTAAGAGCCTAAAAAGCAAGAGGAGGCCCTAACACAGTGGAGGCCCCTTTTCGGGGAGCAGGAGGCCCCCTATCAACATTGCCCCCCTGGAAGAATTTCGTGGCGACGCCACTGGCTGAGGGATACATCCAATAGCTCAGCGGGCGCTTACCCGCCGACATGATCACCTTCTCTTCCCTCGATGGTGGGATGGGGCTGAGGATATCGGTACATCCGTTATTGTACTGACCCATCACACCACGTGGATGGAGACAGATGAATGCGACATGCCGGCCGCCATTTCTGTGTGGAATTTGAGCTGGTGCGAGCGCTGATGTTTAGGCCCGGCTCAACGTAGGGGAGACCGGGTCTAGTTGATGCACGGGATGGTTGATACAACAGCTTGCTCCAAAAGTATGAAGCCGGCTGCCATGGCTACCACACACGTCGCCACTGGCACAGTTTTCTCGCGAAGAAAAACAGGCGCAGGCCCTTCAGGCGCTCGTCTGTGGAATGGTGACAATGTGGCATATTTTTGCAGCGAAGTAAAATTGCAAAGTTCGTGCTTCGCCGTTAATTTCTCACTTGTCGCCCCCTTGCTAGCTTTTTATGTGTATGTTATCAATACCAAGTTATCTTAGCTTTGCAACAATGGAATGCCTGAATCGTTTGCAGCTACACCGTGCTTGCAATATTCCACATGTTGCAGCCTATGTTGACGTATCCGACAATTGACGAGGTATGGCAATTGACGGGGTATGGAAATTGACGGGGTATGGCAATTGACGGGGCATGGCAATTGACGGGGCATGGCAATTGACGGGGCATGGCAATTGACGGGGCATGGCAATTGACGGGGCATGGCAATTGACGGGGCATGGCAATTGACGGGTTATGGCAATTGACGGGTTATGGCAATTGACGGGTTATGGCAATTGACGGGTTATGGCAATTGACGGGTTATGGCAATTGACGGGTTATGGCAATTGTCGGGGTATGGCAATTGTCGGGGTATGGCAATTGTCGGGGTATGGCAATTGTCGGGGTATGGCAATTGTCGGGGTATGGCAATTGTCGGGGTATGGCAATTGTCGGGTTATGGCAATTGTCGGGGTATGGCAATTGTCGGGGTATGGCAATTGTCGGGGTATGGCAATTGTCGGGGTATGGCAATTGTCGGGGTATGGCAATTGTCGGGGTATGGCAATTGTCGGGTATGCGATTGGGTATGGCAATTGTCGGGGTATGGCAATTGTCGGGGTATGGCAATTGTCGGGGTATGGCAATTGTCGGGGTATGGCAATTGTCGGGGTATGGCAATTGTCGGGGGATCGGCTAATTGTCGGGGTATGGCAATTGTCGGGGTATGGCAATTGTCGGGGTATGGCAATTGTCGGGGTATGGCAATTGACGGGGTATGGCAATTGACGGGTATGGCAATTGACGGGGTATGGCAATTGTGGCGCGGGGTATGGCAATTGACGGGGTATGGCAATTGACGGGGTATGGCAATTGACGGGGTATGGCAATTGTCGGGGTATGGCAATTGTCGGGGGTGGCATGGCGGGGTATGGCAATTGTCGGGGTATGGCAATTGTCGGGGTATGGCAATTGCGGGGTAATGGCATATGGCAATTGACCGGGGTATGGCAATTGACGGGGTATGGCAATATGACGGGGTATGGTAGAATTGCCGGGGTATGGCAATACGTATCGGCCAGGTATGGCAATTGACGGGGTATGGCATTGATCATATAAATGGCGTAATTGACGGTATGGAATATAATTTATGTGTATGGTAATTAGTGGCAATTGACGGGGTGATATACCAAGACGTCGTTTGCGTGTTTAGACATCAAAGTAACGAGTTAGAGAAGCGATATAAAATGTCAAATTTAGGCCGGTAGATTACGTATGTGTAGAGATTCGAGGACCTTTAGATCAGCGTTGTCCCTGGCTGTTGCTAGAATTTCTACTTTGAAGTTTGTGTTAGTGTCGCTGTGTTCCATGTTATCTAAAGGTCTAAAGGTGATCTAAAGGTCCTCGAATCTCTACACATACGTAATCTACGGCCGCAACTAAACACGCAAACGACGTCTTGGTATATCACTTAAATTACATAAACATAAATTATATTCTATGTATTACGCGTTATATTGGATCTATGTCTATATATGTGCGTGAGTGTATGTATCGATATGTATGTGGACCATCGGCTCGGGCTTCCTCAGAGGATTCTATCTTGACATAGTTTGTTTCTGGTTTGGAGTTTCTTTAAGTGTCTGCACCACTGAGGAGGCTTTTCTGCATTCCACGTGTCTTTTGCACGCTTTTTTCTCGCGTGCTTTTTTTTTTTTTCAATTCCTAAACTTGACATTTTTATATCACTCCTGACGATGGCCCCTGGCCGAAACGTTGAGTACCTAATAAAGTATAATCCTTAACGTTACTTTTGATGTCAACTCAGCACCTCCTGGTATATTGAAGGTCGTATGCTTTCTTTACACGCAATGTCTAAAACCCAGGAGCATCTAAGAGCCATTCTTCGTTGTATTAAACAATTGACGGGGTATGGCAATTGACGGGGTATGGCAATTGACGGGGTATGGCAATTGACGGGGTATGGCAATTGACGGGGTATGGCAATTGACGGGGTATGGCAATTGACGGGTATGGCAATTGACGGGTATGGCAATTGACGGGTATGGCAATTGACGGGTATGGCAATTGACGGGTATGGCAATTGACGGGGTATGGCAATTGACGGGTATGGCAATTGACGGGGTATGGCAATTGACGGGGTATGGCAATTGACGGCGGGTATGGCAATTGACGGGGTATGGCAATTGACGGGGTATGGCAATTGACGGGGTATGGCAATTGACGGGGTATGGCAATTGACGAGAGTATGGCAATTGACGGGGTATGGCAATTGGCGGGGTATGGCAATTGACGGGGTATGGCAATTGACGGGGTATGGTAATTGACGGGGTATGGCAATTGACGGGGTCCGGTAATTGACGGGGTATGGCAATTGACGTGGTCCGGCAATTGACGGGGTATGGCAATTGACGGGGTCCGGCAATCGCCGGGGTACGGCAATTGACGGGGTATGGCAATTGACGGGGTATGGCAATTGACGGGGTCTGGCAATCGACGGGGTACGGCAATTGACGGGGTATGGCAATTGACGGGGTATGGCAATTGACGGAGTTTGGAAATTGATGGGATATGGCAACTGACGTTTGTTTGTTTGTTTGTTTGTCTGTCTGTCCGTCTGTCGTCTTTTGTCCTTGCAACGAGTGCCATCCTGTGTATGTTCGACGATGGATCGCACGTGCTTGAAATTTTCACACGCGACAGACAATCGATGTGTGATGAGCTGTGCCGAGTTTCAAATTGTTTGTCTTAACGCATCGAAGCAAAGGCCGAAGGCGCTTGCAGTCTTTCGCTCAGCAAAGCGAGCGGGACTTCGCTTGATGTATGAATGAATGATGAGAAAAGAACCAATTTTACACTAAAATAGGCATAGCTGTCGAACCATTAGACCGATTCACATGAATCCAACATCAAATGAATCGCAACGAATACGTTTTTCGAACCAAAATTTAACTTACCGTAGCGGAGCAAGGTCCGAAGGCGCTTGTTATGTCTATCCCTACTAAATCATAATCTTTGTGTGCTACTGTAACCACAAAAGGTATTGTGTATTGTTATCACATCCTTCACAACTGCATCATTGTTATTTGTGGCCAATTGGAATTCAGCAAAATTTGGCCATCCATAACACCTAGACAAATATGTTGGCAATTTTAGATCAACTCGTATTCATGCTGTTACCCTTAAGCCAGCTAAGACAACATGGTAAATTTGTGCTTGGAAGGTGTTTTTTTTTTATTCCTGGACCTTATTTTTTCAGTGCAATAGTTGTGAAGGTGACCAAGATGATGGGACCATCCATTTTCTGTGCAAATGCTTGTTTTTCAGTTTGGAAGCAAAATAACACTAAAAAGAAGCTTTGAGTCAGGAAACAGTGAAAAAGTGAATGCTTAAAACAACTATAAATAACAATTAAACATAACCTGACCGCCCTTTGAATACAAAAATTCAAGGAAGGAAACTGGAAAAATTGCAAACATGTTCGCGATTTTCGAGTTTCCTTCATATTGCAATGCAAACATTGCAATATGTTTTCTTCAAATTATCCAACTTATGAAAAACTTAACACAACCTAATGAAACCTAACATAATATGCTTTGAAAGAAAAACAGTTTCCAATTTTGTTTTGAGAATTTTTTTTTTTTTTTTAACACTTCCAGCTTATGAAACCAAAACTAACCTAACCAAACTAGTATTATTGCAGTTTAAGGTAACCACAAGACAAGTTTTGAACACATTCTACTTCATAAAACATACAAAGGGGTTAGTTTTCGTTAAGTTAGGTTAGGTCAGGCTCTTGTTGTAAGTTATGCTTTTTTTGGAGAAAAGCAAAAAATAAAATGTATGTACAATGTAAAATGTAAGTATTCTTTGTTCAAAAACAGTTTAGGCTGGGTTAGGTTAGATTTGGTTAGGTTTTTTGCTTTTCAATTTTTTAAAGAAAACAATTGTGTGCAAATTATCCATTTTAACAGATAATTTATATTGCATGGAAAGTTAGGCTAGGTTAGGTTATGTTACATATGTTTGCTTTGTTTTGAATGTTACTTTGTATGCTATATTACAACAACTTTGTATGCTCTTACTTACTTACAACTTTGTATGCTATACTTTGTATGCTATTGCCGCCTCCAGCGGCGGCCCCCAAAAATGCTTTGTGGATTTGATGGTGACAAAACTCACGATTCTAAACATAAAAAGTGCTACTCTCCAATTTCTAGCTGAAATATGTATCAACTGCTATGAGGATCAAACATGCTTTTTCAACACGGCGAAGCAAGCGTGTGAGGAACTTGTTTTATTAACCATATATGCAAAGAATTTGAGAGAGCTCACAGGTTCGTCGGAGACAGCTTCGGCTTTTTTCACCCCTGCTCAACCTGCCTGACGGACTACTCACCCGACCACGGAAGTGATCAGCATGTATCACGTTACGGGTTTTGACCATGGCGTCGGCAAAATTATCCACGCCGCTAGCGATAAACTCGGATTGGTACCGCTCTGGCTGGGTCCCCAGAAATGAGTTGAAATCGCTGTCATTGTTAGGTATTGTCGGGCTATGTCATCGCTGTCATTGTGTCATCGCTGTCATTGTCGGGCTATGCCTGTCGCACTAACTTTCGAATCCGATCACAAATACCTCGAGAGGCTCATTAGGCTCGAAACGTAATCGCTTTAGTTGAGCGTGCGCGACAAGCGCACATGGCCGTTCAAACAGTTCTCGCAGCTCCGCGACAGCCAGGCCCCAAGTAGACCAGTTTTTTTCTGCCGGGAGCGAATAATACGCGTCCCGTGCCACCCCGGACAAGAACAGGGGAAAGAAACGAGCCCTGATGCATCATCGGAATTGTGTAAATATAGTTAAAGTCTAGATACCTCTACAGAAAATTTAAGGTGCCGACATCGACAAACCCCCAGGCCGGACACGAGACTGCACACTTTCCTTAGACTCCATTATACTGACAAATAAAGTACGCAAAACAAATTCGCCATACAATGTATAAAACAGGCACAGCAAGCGATAAACAGCGCAGAACTTACCTTGACGAAGGAAGCTCGAAGATCCGATGAGCCAGACCAGAGACTGACCAGAGTCCACCTCGGTCTAGCCTGCGTCCAGCGGTTGGTCGTCTCCAGCAGACACCCGCCAGCCAGTCAGAGCGCGCCACACACAGCCCCGAGCCATCGCGTCCCGGACAGAACTGCGGCGCCTCTGCCAAGGTGACGTGGGGTCACCACCGCATGGCCCCGGGCGCGCCACCGCAGAGG
>JAOTOM010001218.1:0-62056 GCA_034440615.1 Ashinkailepas kermadecensis
TTCAAACACCTTTACGCCAAATATGGGGATTAATCCGCCGTTTGAGAGGAAGATCCCCATTTAGATCACTACCTGCCCTCAAACTTCACAACATCACCATTACCGAACCATAAGCAATAGTAAACACCATAGCAGATACCATTGCCCACCATAGCTCCGACGAAAACTACTGACCGGGTTTCATAGAAAATGCACAACACACTTTTTACCTTGATCTCGCACAATTTGATTCTGGCAACTCAGAAATATATAATACTCCTTTTCAAAGTTCAGAACTTGAGACAGCCATTTCCTCCACCGCAATACTTCAGTAGGGCCCGACAATTTACATTATTATTTTTTCAGACATTTACCGGATCACACCAAACATTGCATTTTGCACACATTTAATACACTATGGACAACTCATACTTCCCCGAAACTTGGAAAGAATCTTTCATTATACCCATCCCAAAACCTGGCAAGGACCATAGTAACCCCACTATTTTTCGACCCATTGCATTCACCAGTTGTTTAGGAAAACTTTTTGAACGAATAGTTATAAAAAAAAGACTGACCTGGCACCTGGACACAAATTCCCTTCCATCTCCCTTTCAATGTGGTTTTCGACGAGGACGCAGCACCATAGATCATCTTATTCGGTTAGAGACTGACATCCGGCAAGGCTATAAAAAAACATGAACACACTATCGCAGTATTTTTAGACATAAGCAAAGCGTACGATATGGTTTTCAAACCCGCCTTACTTTTCAAAATGAAACAACTCGGTATGAAAGGACATTTAGCACATTATTTAGTAGGCTTTTCTCTGGTTCTCGTCGATTCCACATCAGGTGCCGGTCAGCCATTTCCAATCCACATTGTCTTCAGAACGGCCTACCACAGGGAAGTTGTCTTTCACCAGTATTATTTAACATTATCATTAATGATCTTTTCGATGACATGCCTACCAATATATCATTTTCACTATTTGCAGACGACAGCGCAATTTGGTGCTCCGGGAAAAATTATGAACATTGTTTAATTCGCTTACAAAACACACTGGACAGAATACACGAATGGTCCCTGAAGTATGGTTTCATTTTTTCGACCCCAAAATCTGCAACACTGATATTTAGTAAATCAACACCCTGCCCAAACCCAGACACACCGCTTTACCTCGGAAACAATGATGTACCTTTTGTAAATTAATTTAAATTTCTTTGTATTATTTTTGACCGTAGGCTTTCAATGCATAAACACATCAAACACATCCAGAACAAATGTTTTCACCGACTTAATTTATTTCGATGCATCACTTCTTCATCACTTGGAGCCGACCGTCATACCCTTCTACTACTTTGCAAATCTTTAGTTCTACCCATAATTGAATATGGATCCGTAGTATACACCGGTGCTAGCACATCCTCCTTACACGTTTTAGACACCATTCAAAATAAATTTATCCGTATCGCACTCGGTGCAATTACTACTTCACCCATCAATTCTTTAGAAGCCGAATCGGGAATTCCTCCACTAGCTCTCCGTAGAATGCAGCAAACACTTAGGTACGCCTCAAAAATTCAATTTCACGCAAACCACCCCACACACGCTTCATTACAAATTATCCCAAATTTACATCATGATTATTTAGGTCCAGCCGAAAAACGAACTGGTCTCACTATAGCTTCTCGAGTCAAAACATTTTCCGAACAACTTCATTTCACTATTCCACGCCGTCTTCTCTTTCTCCACCAATACACCACCGTGTCAGATGGCCGAACGACACATTTTTATCTGACCACCACCCGAAAATCACAACTTTGTCCAGAATATGCAAAACAAAAATGTCTCCAATTTCGTTCTCGTTATCGTCATGTTCCTTTTGTGTTTACCGACGGATCAAAAGACGCCAACCTCACTGGGAATGCCATTGTTTCGGATACACACACAAAACAGCATCGCTTGCCAAACGGAACCTCCATTTTCATCGCAGAATTGCACGCCATTCTCATTGCTCTTCGCCATGTCCGCAACCGTTCAATCTGTCACCCCATGCGCAGTGTTGTTATTTGTTCCGACTCCAAATCTGTTCTTCAATCACTTTGTTCACTTTCTTTTTCGCACCATTGCCATATCTCCATTTACGATACCCTTGAAATACTTTATCTGATGGGCGTGAAGGTCCGTTTCCAGTAGGTTCCCAGCCACTGCGGCATCCCAGGAAACGAAGAAGCCGACAAATTAGCCAAAGCATCATTACACCTCCAAAACATCACAGAAATTCCATCACATTTTGAAGGCATTAAATCATCAATACAACAGAGCATTCGACATTTTTGGAACAAAAACTGGACACAGAACACAAACCATACACAATTACATTTCATCAAAACTGCCGTCGATACCTGGATCACATCATATTAAAAAAAACCGACACGATGAAAACGTCCTATCACGTATGCTATGCCCCGTTTACATGAGCATAAAATAACGGAACGGTTGCGTTATTTTCGCTTTCACGCGAAAGTTGGCTCATGTAGCCGGGCAGGAAGTGCTACCAAACTTGCGTAAGTTTTATCGTAAAATCACTTTTAGGAAGTTGGCAGTTTCAAAATAACGCAATCTTCGCGGTCATTTCCATCACTAACGTGAAGTTGTTTACGATTTAAAGCTAATTAGTAACTACAATACCACGTGTGTCAAGTTAGCAGCGAACAGCGAACAGCAAACAGCAGGGTGGGACTAGGGGTGCTCATATTTATTCAAAATGCTACGATCTATCTGAAAACATGGTATAAGGTTAATTTCGACACCCTGATTATGAATATCAGGTCATCTAACAAGTCACGTTTGACCTTCAAGGTCAAAAGACGGGGACCCTCATAACATGCCGAATTTATTTCCGGAGATCGTCAAAAGTGGCACCATTTGATAGCTCGTGTCAAGATCTAACGTCCGTCACGGTGATCTGACCTCTGACCTATGACCTTCAAGGTCACATTCAAGGTCAAAGGACGGGGACCCTCATAACATGCCGAATTTATTTCCGGAGATCGTCAAAAGTAGCACCATTTGATAGCTCGTGTCAAGATCTATCGTCCGTCACGGTGATCTGACCTCTGACCTTTGACCTTCAAGGTCACATTCAAGGTCAAAGAACGGGGACCCTCATAACATGCCGAATTTATTTCCGGAGATCGTCAAAAGTGGCACCATTTGATAGCTCGTGTCAAGATCTAACGTCCGTCAGGGTGATCTGACCTCTGACCTTTGACCTTCAAGGTCACATTCAAGGTCAAAGTACGGGGACCCTCATAACATGCCGAATTTATGACAACCCTCATAACACGAGTCCCCGTCCTTTGACCTTCAATGTGACCTTGAAGGTCAAAGGTCAGAGGTCAGATCACACCGTGACGGACGTTAGATCTTGACACGAGCTATCAAATGGTGCCACTTTTGACGATCTCCGGAAATAAATTCGGCATGTTATGAGGGTCCCCGTTCTTGCTTGACCTTGAATGTGACCTTGAAGGTCAAAGGTAAGAGGTCAGATCACCGTGACGGACGTTAGATCTTGACACGAGCTATCAAATGGTGCCACTTTTGACGATCTCCGGAAATAAATTCGGCATGTTATGAGGGTCCCTCGTCCTTTGACCTTCAATGTAACCTTGAAGGTCAAAGGTCAGAGGTCAGATCACTGTGGCGGACGTTAGATCTTGACACGAGCTATCAAATGGTGCCACTTTTGACGAACTCCGGAAATAAATTCGGCATGTTGAGGTTCCCCGTCCTTTGACCTTGAATGTGACCTTGAAGGTCAAAGGTCAGAGGTCAGATCACCGTGACGGACGTTAGATCTTGACACGAGCTATCAAATGGTGCCACTTTTGACGATCTCCAGAAATAAATTCGGCATGTTATGAGGGTCCCCGTCCTTTGACCATCAATGTGACCTTGAAGGTCAAAGGTCAGAGGTCAGATCACCGTGACGGACGTTAGATCTTGACACGAGCTATCAAATGGTGCCACTTTTGACGATCTCCGGAAATAAATTCGGCATGTTATGACGGTCCCCGTCCTTTGACCTTCAATGTGACCTTGAAGGTCAAAGGTCAGAGGTCAGATCACCGTGACGGACGTTAGATCTTGACACGAGCTATCAAGTGGTGCCACTTTTGACGATCTCCGGAAATAAATTCGGCATGTTATGAGGGTCCCCGTCCTTTGACCTTGAATGTGACCTTGAAGGTCAAAGGTAAGAGGTCAGATCACCGTGACGGACGTTAGATCTTCACACGAGCTATCAAATGATGCCACTTTTGACGATCTCCGGAAATAAATTCGGCATGTTATGAGGGTCCCCGTCCTTTGACCTTGAATGTGACCTTGAAGGTCAAAGGTCAGAGGTCAGATCACCGTGACGAACGTTAGATCTTGACACGAGCTATCAAATGGTGCCACTTTTGACGATCTCCGGAAATAAATTCGGCATGTTATGAGGGTCCCCGTCCTTTGACCTTGAATGTGACCTTGAAGGTCAAGGGTCAGAGGTCAGATCGCCGTGACAGACGTTAGATCTTGACATGAGCTATCAAATGGTGCCACTTTTGACGATCTCCGGAAATAAATTCGGCATGTTATGAGGGTCCCCGTATTTTGACCTTGAATGTGACCTTGAGGGTCAGAGGTCAGAGGTCAGATCACCGTGACGGACGTTAGGTCTTGACACGAGCTATCAAATGGTGCCACTTTTGACGATCTCCGGAAATAAATTCGGCATGTTATGAGGGTCCCCGTCCTTTGACCTTGAATTTGACCTTGAAGGTCAAACGTGACTTGTTAGATGGCCTGATATTCGTAATCAGGGGGTCGAAATTAACCTTATACCATGTCTTCAGATAGATCGTAGCATTTTGAATAAATATGAGCACCCCTAGTCCCACGCTGCTGTTTGCTGTTCGCTGTTCGCTGCTAACTTGACACACGTAAACATGATACTGAAGTTGCAGTTATGCTGGGAGTGCTGCTGGACCTTCAGATGTACGCTGCCATTGACGGAAAAACGCAACGAAACGCTCGGGTACGTATTTACCTACATTGGCATTGGGGTTCTGAACTCTTAAGACATGCAACAAATAGCTCTACTGCTGCTTATGTATGGCTAAACCAGTAATTGTAGTGTAAACACACTACAAACAGTTCATTTCTATGAAAAGCCTCTAACCACTTGCAAACAGCAACCATAAACAATTCTTTCGCAGTAGTGTGCGATATTCCGAACATGAAAATGTGGATGTGCAGTACCACTTCACTGCAGCTGTTGTGGTACAAGTTATTACCCACTAAAAATACTGGTGTAATGGCAAAAATAAATATTGGAGGTTGCTTCCTTATGGTTTTATCAAGCAGATTGCTCTTGGTAGCCAAAAAATTGTGCACATGGACTTTGCTAGCTCTGTACACAAATAATTGGTAGGACTATGTGATCAGACCTTCGTATTTTGGTAGAGAAAGATCCATTGTTTATGAATACTACGTCTTTTTTATGTATGTGCTAAATGTGATGCAGGAGACATACAAAATTACGTATTTGGGAAATGGAGAGGTAGTCAGATACCCCTGCTTCCCATAATTACCTAGGTCCTACTGACCTACCTACCAAGGCAGGTACTACCAACCTACCTGCAAACTTCCAGTGGATGTGAATATGAAGGAATTGTGGAAAATGTGCATCTGGATACATGGCATATTTGGAGATTGGACTAACTTAAAGTAGGTGGGGAAGTGGGGGTATCCGAACATGTTCCATTTCCTGAACACCTACCTTTCGACATCTGCATCACTTTCAGCACATAGATAACAAAAAGATGGTGGCATTCATAAACAATGCACCTTCTACTTCCAAAATACAAAGATCCAGTCACATGGTTCTACCAATTCTTTGTGTATGGAGCTAGAGAAGTTTGCAGGTGCTATTTTATGCTTCCGAGAGCAGTTCGCTGAAGAAAACGATAATGAAGTTACCTGATTTAAAAAAACAAAACAAAACAATTATACCATTATTTGTTTAGGAGTTGCTAATAACTGGTACCACAACAGCTACAGTGGAGTAATCCTGCACAACTAAATTTTTGTGTTCAGAATACAGCACACCATTATGAAATAATTATCCATTTTAAAGTTGCTCTTTGCAAGTGGTTAGAGGATTTTCATCAAAAGGAACTGTTTCAATATGGATAGCTTGTTCATTTCTGTGTACAGTAAACAGTACAATTACTGGTTTGGCCACACACAAGCAGTAGTAGAGCTATTTATTGCATGATGTCTGAAGTGTTTGGACCCCCCCCCCCTCTTCTCCCACATAACTTTTTTCTTAGTAGATAATGCCTTTGCTTACCATGACAGATCATGGATCGTTATAACGAATATCCTGTAGTGCAATTCCAGGTCAAGGGATCCAGGTGATGGGGAAATGATAGGATAATTTTCTGGAGAGGGTGATGTTATGGATCCCACCAATCCAGAAAGATCCCATCTTTTCAAGCATTCCAGTCCATACATACTGTTGATTTATGGCAGCCAAACTGGTTTGCAGCGACCCTGTATTCCACACTGCTTCCAAGACTATACAATGCCATCGCAATCCTGTGTTCAAGTGGAATTGGCTCTGATTGCATCTTGATATGGTTCAAGCTTTCCTTGCAGTAAATTCACAAGCTTCATGAATGAGGTCTTTGTCATTCTGAAGTTTTTCAGCCATCTACTGTCATCCCACATCTTAAAAACTTCCTCCTTGAACCACAGCTTTCTACGAGGCAGCATCCACACACTTCTTGCATTTGGTCTACAATTTATTTGGAGAAACTGAGCCAGCAGTAAAGCCTTTCTCCTTCGGATTTGGCGACGTAACTCCCTGATCCTTCTTGAACGTCTCAACATCTCAACACTCTTAAACAATGCTTCTCTCGCTGCTTTTACCTGTATATATGCAAATATTACAGTCAGCAGGACAGATGACGGCACAAGTTCGCCCCGAGTCTGATCCACTTATATGAAGCGAATTATGTGTTAGCAACCAGAATAACTGATGAAATCACCCCTCAGCTTGATAAAGAGAAACAGTAGCTGATAACCTTTTAACCTTAACCTCTAGGACCTTTAGGACTTTATAACCTTTAGGACCTTTTTGGACCCAAGATCTGACTGCTTGGTAAAAAGGTTGAAATCGACGTAATACGACACGCCACGGCAATATGCCTATCAGCACTGGCGCATTAAATTATAAATATTTGCCGCGCTGCGCCATCAATGTAAATTCCGTTTAAACTTCCGTTAGTTTGGCAGCATGAAAATTCCGTGAAGTTAACGGAAAACTCACGTTTGCTCATGTAAACGCTTTCGAGCCGTTGGGATTTTAGCTGGAACGGAATTGCGTTTACTGTCAAGCCTAATCGGAAGACTCATGTAAACGGGGTTGTGCCGATGGCCGGCCGACTGCTCTCGTGACTTCCGCCGGGTGTGGCGGGTCATGTGGAGCGGTCGCCGGTCAGTGGCGTGTGGAGGCACCCGGAGCTCAGCAGTCGCCGAGGAGTTGTCGATCAGGGTGGACTGTCACGCTGCTCGGAGGTAAGTCACTGAGCTCACATGGCCAGCCGGGCCAGCGCCCGGCTGCCGTCCGCTGCCATTCGAGAGGCCAATTGACGGAGTTCAGTTGGTAGCAATTCCTTCCAGCGAAGGATCCGCGATCCGGACGAGGATTCCCCAGACAATCACTGAAGCCGCAATAAGTGCCGGGGCTCCCAGCTGGAGCACAACTTCACAACAATTATCTGGATAGACAGGATATATTTGTGACGTAGCCGCGGGCGGGTCGTTTGATATTCCAGTAGTTTGATTGAGCATCATTCGGACAACATCCTAGTCAGGCTTACGTTGGATTTCCGCTCCGACCCGCAGACTGAACAGCCTTGTTGTCACCAGGTCCTAAATATTTGAAGTTTCTGGACGGTTGCATGCCGCTGGAAATTGACACCGCTCATATTGTGTTTCCTTATTGGCTTGATACCAGTCTCGCCGGGCCGGGGGATTATCGATCGAGAGCCCCCCCCCACAAGGTTTTCCGTGATAGCCTGCCGAATAAACCGCCGTGATAGGCGCCGAACGAGTAGACGCGGACACGAAATTGCAATAGCTTCTTATGCATCTGTTCTGCACATTTTGCAACAATGTCAGGTTCGGGTCATCAAAAGTCATTCATATGGGACTGGTTAAAATGAGTCATGTTCAAAATCTTCTTCCGCAATCCGCAGCAGATCAGCACCCAACTCAGATCATGCTACCATTTAATTTGCTTGCTATCCAAGCCGAAGACTTTTCCAAGCCGAAGGCACGCATAGCCGAAGACTGAAGGGATTGCTTTATATATTATGTGATATTCCAGCGTGAGCTAAGGTAAGGTCACGAGGTCAGAAGTTGTACAGTTCACAAAGATGTTTCAGCATCATATCAGTTCTTCTTGGGCCAAAATGTGTTATTCCAACAGTGATGTTCCGGAGATATTCAGGCTTCGACTTGCTTGACATGATCATGTGGCGTGACCGGACCTGATACAATCATTTTGCTTGCATTGTTCCGTTAAAAAGATCGGAAACGTGCATAGTTTTATTTCCCAGGTTATTTCCCAAAGTAAAAGTCATGCCACTGGGTTGACCTGTAATAAACCTTAGCGACCTCACCATTGCCGGAAATGAAGAACTAAGATGCGATATGAGCTCTAGCCTACATTGGCTTACCAATGACATTTTCATACGTCTCTAACATGCATAGTTCTGAAGCTGATTGTCAAGCCTGATTCTGACCCGAGATGACATACACTGTCCTGCACCCCCCCCCCTGTTTTTTATTTTGATCAATGTAAATGCATTCATCTAGATTAGTTTGTAAAACATAATGTCGAAAGAAAACAAGTTCTGCCTTTTGCCATTTCCTTGGATTCAAGCAAAGGTCCGTATATTGACCTAATATGGCATATCGTGACCAAATTATCAGTCAAAATGCAAATCTGCTGTGCGCTTCGGGCGCTCCATGACCAGAGCTTCCAAGTGATGTTTTGCATTGTATCCTAGCGCACGTGGATCGGAAGTTGGAAGGGGTATTTCAAAAGCCCCCCCCCCCCCTGAGTCGGCGAATGTGGATCTGCCGGCGGACCAGGCGAGAGTGAACCATTCCTGGCGAAAACAACCCGGCGAGAGTGAACCATTCCTGGCGAAAACAACCCGGCGAGAGTGAACCATTCCTGGCGAAAACAACCAGGCGAGAGTGAACCATTCCTGGCGAAAACAACCCGGCGAGAGTGAACCATTCCTGGCGAAAACAACCCGGCGAGAGTGAACCATTCCTGGCGAAAACAACCAGGCGAGAGTGAACCATTCCTGGCGAAAACAACCCGGCGAGAGTGAACCATTCCTGGCGAAAACAACCAGGCGAGAGTGAACCATTCCTGGCGAAAACAACCCAGCGAGAGTGAACCATTCCTGGGGATACAACCAGGCGAGAGTGAACCATTCCTGGCGAAAACAACCCGGCGAGAGTGAACCATTCCTGGGGATACAACACGGCGAGAGTGAACCATTCCTGGCGAAAACAACCCGGCGAGAGTGAACCATTCCTGGGGATACAACACGGCGAGAGTGAACCATTCCTGGGGATACAACCAGGCGAGAGTGAACCATTCCTGGCGAAAACAACCCGGCGAGAGTGAACCATTCCTGGCGAAAACAACCCGGCGAGAGTGAACCATTCCTGGGGATACAACACGGCGAGAGTGAACCATTCCTGGGGAAAACAACCAGGCGAGAGTGAACCATTCCTGGCGAAAACAACCCGGCGAGAGTGAACCATTCCTGGCGAAAACAACCCAGCGAGAGTGAACCATTCCTGGCGAAAACAACCCGGCGAGAGTGAACCATTCCTGGCGAAAACAACCAGGCGAGAGTGAACCATTCCTGGCGAAAACAACCAGGCGAGAGTGAACCATTCCTGGCGAAAACAACCAGGCGAGAGTGAACCATTCCTGGAGAAACAACCCGGCGAGAGTGAACCATTCCTGGCGAAAACAACCAGGCGAGAGTGAACCATTCCTGGGGATACAACCCGGCGAGAGTGAACCATTCCTGGGGAAAACAACCCGGCGAGAGTGAACCATTCCTGGCGAAAACAACCAGGCGAGAGTGAACCATTCCTGGGGATACAACCCGGCGAGAGTGAACCATTCCTCGGGAAAACAACCCGGCGAGAGTGAACCATTCCTGGGGATACAACCAGGCGAGAGTGAACCATTCCTGGCGAAAACAACCAGGCGAGAGTGAACCATTCCTGGGGAAAACAACCCGGCGAGAGTGAACCATTCCTGGCGAAAACAACCCGGCGAGAGTGAACCATTCCTGGGGATACAACCCGGCGAGAGTGAACCATTCCTGGGGATACAACCAGGCGAGAGTGAACCATTCCTGGCGAAAACAACCCGGTGAGAGTGAACCATTCCTGGCGAAAACAACCCGGCGAGAGTGAACCATTCCTGGGGATACAACACGGCGAGAGTGAACCATTCCTGGGGAAAACAACCAGGCGAGAGTGAACCATTTCTGGCGAAAACAACCCGGCGAGAGTGAACCATTCCTGGCGAAAACAACCCAGCGAGAGTGAACCATTTCTGGCGAAAACAACCCGGCGAGAGTGAACCATTCCTGGCGAAAACAACCAGGCGAGAGTGAACCATTCCTGGCGAAAACAACCAGGCGAGAGTGAACCATTCCTGGCGAAAACAACCAGGCGAGAGTGAACCATTCCTGGAGAAACAACCCGGCGAGAGTGAACCATTCCTGGCGAAAACAACCAGGCGAGAGTGAACCATTCCTGGGGATACAACCCGGCGAGAGTGAACCATTCCTGGGGAAAACAACCCGGCGAGAGTGAACCATTCCTGGCGAAAACAACCAGGCGAGAGTGAACCATTCCTGGGGATACAACCCGGCGAGAGTGAACCATTCCTCGGGAAAACAACCCGGCGAGAGTGAACCATTCCTGGGGATACAACCAGGCGAGAGTGAACCATTCCTGGGTAAAACAACCCGGCGAGAGTGAACCATTCCTGGGGATACAACCCGGTGAGAGTGAACGATTCCTCGGGAAAACAACCCAGCGAGAGTGAAACATTCCTGGGGAAAACAACCCGGCGAGAGTGAACCATTCCTGGCGAAAACAACCCGGTGAGAGTGAACCATTCCTGGGGATACAACCCGGCGAGAGTGAACCATTCCTGGCGAAAACAACCCGGCGAGAGTGAACCATTCCTGGCGAAAACAACCCAGCGAGAGTGAACCATTCCTGGCGATAACAACCCAGCGAGAGTGAACCATTCCTGGCGAAAACAACCCGGCGAGAGTGAACCATTCCTAGCGATATCAACCCGGCGAGAGTGAACCATTCCTGGCGAAAACAACCCGGCGAGAGTGAACCATTCGTGGCGAAAACAACCCGGCGAGAGTGAACCATTCTTTGAGAAAACAACCCAGCGTGAGTGAACCATTCCTGGGGAAAACAACCCGGCGAGAGTGAACCATTCCTGGGAAAACAACCCGGCGAGAGTGAACCATTCCTGGAGAAGAACAACCCGGCGAGAGTGAACCATTCTTGGGAAAAACAGCCCGGAGAGAGTGGACCATTCCTGGGGAAAACAACTCGGCTAGTATGCTGGTAGGTAGGTAGGTGAAATGGGAGCGAAAATAAAACTTCTGATATATCCATGTCCGGTGCCTTGCCTTATATATCTGCAATCCTAGATATCCTGAAATATTTCTGTCGACTTGAATTAAGATGTCTACAAAAATAAATGTATGTTCAGCTGTCAGTACAACCCCCACAGGCTAAGAAGCACCGGCCTCGGCCTTTCCCCGTACAAAAGTGACTATGAGCTTGATAAATATAGCCGTACGCAGTCTATACAGTGCCACCACATCTCTGCTATTTTTCCGAGCCGCAGACTGCCAGCATCACACACATGATTTAATTTACTTGAGCATACACGGCTTCTCTGAAGACCACTACTGTTGCTTTTCATCCAGGATTGATGAGTTCAGCACTGTAAACAAATATGTTGCTGGTATCTTAATGTTGGCTAGGACAGGAAGTTCTGGTGTTGCCTTGGCTGCAGCACCGGCGTTTTCATTCACATGAACTTCGACATGGCTTGGTGCGCACATCCAACTAACTCGCCATTGCTCAACTGCGTTGTACATTGTACAACTGCGGTTAGTCTACTTAAAATACGTGATGCTAAATAGCATGAGTGTGGTGGGCTGGCGAGAGCTTTGAGCGAGCTTGCAGAGTCTGGAGACGACTGATACATTTGGATAGCGATGCCGAAAAATAAAACACAGCGTCTTCGTTAGTTAGTTAGTTAGTTAGTTATTTTGGCTTTAGGGCGCTTCGACCAGAGTTGATCATTCGCGCCGAACGCACACAGCGTCTTCCATATTGCGAAAAGTTCTGGGGTAAAAACGGAATAATCAGCAGGTAAAGCATTATTTCCCTTATCACGCCACTCACAAAGGCGCAGCCTACACCCGACCGTGTCTTTGACTCGTCGGTGTAGTGTAGACAACAGAACACTCGGAGCTTTTGGAAATATTGCGCATAGCTAGACCACGAAACTCAGCAGGAGTGGTTTTGGATTTCCTCTGAGTCGTGAGTGAAAGTTGGTCACAGACGGATGGCACCCGCAATGGCTCGAATGTGGCCGCTTCAACATGGGCAGCTTGCTGGGTCGGTGGCCGCATATTTCTCACCCACTGAGACAAGAGCATGCAAGCTGGTCTCGCGGAGGATCGACGACCGGACACGAACTGCTCCGACAGCGGGGGGTTAAACATGGCACCAAACGATGGGCGGTGTGGGAATTGTGAGATACGAAGCGCGTATTTCAGAGTCAAACCCTTTCGGTGGATATCTGGTGCGGATTGATTTGCTTCGACCAAGAGACATGCTCTGCGGGAAGTGCAGAAAGCCCGTGTTCAAATCCGAATACATGCGTGGTGAAGTGTTCCGGGTCTCATTTACGGAGGAGAGTGCACCATCATACACTATGTGCGAGTAGTCAAGAATGGAGCGAACAAGAGCACCGTATAAGTGTAATAATGTTGTCGTATCGGCGCCACAGCTCACGCGATAGGCGACTTTAAAAATGTGTATGCGCTTGAAGCAGCTGTCTGTTTAATATTTTGGATATGTGGTCAATATGTTAGCCGTTTGTCGAGCAACACTGCAGGAAACGTTGCTCCCGAAATATTCAAATGTGACGCAGTGGAAGTGGATGTAGTCTTTGGATGGTCCCTCCAGTGGATGATGTCCTTTGTTCGCGCTCTTGTGTTTGACGGCAAGCGACACAGAACTGGCAACATCTCATACCTTCAGTAAATTAACCTTCCAACCTTCGGGAAACCTTCCAGCCTTCGGTAAATTAAAGTTCGGGTCTATCGGCGCAATACCTTTAAGATGAGCCAGTAACTTCTCTGTTATGAACATTCGACCTCCACCGTGCCGGGAAGTGTACGACATCACATCATATTATGACATCACACACAGCTTTTCCACGACTGCATCGAAATACGGCGCGCTATGGGCTCCGACGCTGTGGGCTCTGCCGCCGTGGGCTCCGCCGCTGTGGGCTCTGCCGCTGTGGGCTCCACCGCTGTGGGCTCCGATGCTGTGAGCTCCGACGCTGTGGGCTCCACCGTTGTGGGCTCTGCCGCTGTGGGCTCCGACGCTGTGTGCTCTGCCGCTGTGGGCTCCACCGATGTGGGCTCCGTCGCTGTGGGCTCCGCCGCTGTGAGCTCCGACGCTGTGGGCTCCACCGTTGTGGGCTCTACCGCTGTGGACTCCACCGCTGTGGGCTCCGACGCTGTGGGCTCCACCGTTGTGGGCTCCACCGCTGTGGACTCCACCGCTGTGGGCTCTGCAGCTGTGGGCTCCGCCGCTTGGCATTGCTGATTGTACACGCATACCATGATATGCTGAAACTCGAAAACGAAAGTGAGGCGGTGTACTTGCCAGGTAACACAGGCTCAGTTTTCCCAGTATTTCCATGTAACGCAGGCTCAGTTTATTCGGCATTGCCACGTAGCGCAGGATCATCTTTCCGGCATTGCCACGTATGCATTATTTCTTCCTTTCTGTATTGAAGCCAGATGTTCCCCTGAAAACACAAGTCGAGAAAGCACGACCACCCCCTTAATTTTAAACTGCCCAAGCCCATCATGGCGACTTATTTCATCAAGCCAGGCTTATTCACTTCCATCAAGCATCTTCACATAGCGAAGAGCTCATAAATAGCATAGCATGCATCAACCGAGTTGAATGTAACGAAAAGGGTACCGAGCTTAACTGATGCAATCTCTGTCCTATTCACCAACCTATATCCTCCACGAAAAATAATTGTCTACTCAAATGGCAAGGATGTGCAAATGTTTTGACCAACACATAACATTGTACTCTGGATGTCGCAATAAAACATGGAAGTCATTTAGTTTCCATAGGTACTCCAACTTGAGAGTATTTCACGACGTACCTTATGCATACTCACGACTTATGGCGCTGCCCACACTGTTTCGCCGGTGGGCCGCGGGCCTGAGAAATGTCCCGAGAAGTGCGAATGTTGAACCCGGGACCTTAGGATTCAGAGCTCAATACCTTAACCACTCGGCCATCTCCTCCTTATTTATTTGTATGATTGAAGTTTTTCACATTTGCTGTTTTTCATTGTAAACATATCACTCCAAAGCAGCTTCAGGTGTAATGAAGTAAGTGATTTATATGTTTTTCCCATCTGGCAGCGGCGCTCACTTCATATTGGTCGCAGTGACGTAGTCGTGCTTTAGTTGAGCTTCCGGTCCCGGAATTTCTCAGCTCACGTACCTAATTATTCAGGTGGGAAACTTGCTTCGACTCCACAATGTCGCACAATCATTTAATTTCAGGAATAAATGAAAACTTTTTATGTGAAGCATGTCCCGATGAAGCTCGAAAGTCAACTTGCACACAATTTGGACTGCGCGCGCTGCTTGTGTTGGCAACCTCTCCGGCCAGATTTGATTTCCTCAGGGAATCAGGCAAGTGTTGAGAACCTTGGTGGGCAAAAACTTTCCGTACGTTATAATTGCATGTTTTGAGACATTGTGGGCCACTGTACACACTCGGCAAGTGTATTGTCGTGGTGTGTTTGAGGGTGCACCCGTGAGGAAAGCCAGTCACCCAGGGATCACGTCAGTTGGAAGCTGAGTATGACGTCATCCATCCATGGTCCACGTCACTGATTGGTAGCAGCTGTGCTCGCATCACAAAGTGGCCTCATCGTGACCTCACCTGACAGCGCACTGCACCAGACCCGACCGGCCTCGGCGGCCGGCGAGCGACAGCTGACTAGGCTACGTCACGCCTGACCTCAGAGGATCGAGGACGTGGCGCCGCCTAGTGGCGCCTGGAGAACCTCCAGTACGCAGCATCTGAGCAGTACAAGTTAGAGGAGGTGAAGAAGGAGAATCACAATGGCGAAATGGGAAGCGCAGCCAAAAGAAAGAACGCAAATCCGTTGGACAAGGAGGCGAGTAAAACGCGGTGCAGAGAGTGCCAGGCGGCGGGGGCTGCTGATAGAGACAGAACGCAGCCATCAGATAACGCTCCGCTAAATTACCTGAAGAAATGTATTAGGTCTGAGAACATACGAAGTACGAGCGATATTACCAAAGAGATCACAAAATTCACCGATGAGAGGCTGAATGCTGTCGAAACGTCACTCAATTCTGTGTTGACCGTCAACGACACCCTGGCCAACCGTCTGGCGGAGGCTGAAAAGAGGGCAGCACAGGCCGAACGTCACAGCGCAGAGACCAGCCGCCGCCTCCAACGGCTACAAGAGGAAGTGGATGACATGCAGCAGCAGCGATTCGCTGACTGGCTTGTCTTCTCCGGGCCAGCAGTCCCGACTAGAGCGCGGCCCAGTCGACGTGGAGGAGATCGGCAAATGCTGGCAGAAATGCTGAATGAGATATTCGGATTCAGGCTTGACCTGGAGCAGGTAGCAGAGGTTGTTCGAGATGGCAGGCGGATCAGCGTCCGGTTCTGGTCGTCCGAAGATGGGTCAGATAAAGACATCCTGTTGCGCACTAGGACACGGCTACAAGGAACAGGACCATTTATCAGGGAACGCCTGACGCCGGCAAGGCAGCACATATTCAACCAGTTGCTCGAGCGGAGGCGGGAGCGCCAGGTGACTACGGTGTTCTCAAGGGCCGGCACAGTGTACGTGGTTGTATCGCCGGGGGACCGACCGCGGCCGGTGCATGGGGAGGCCGGGCTGCAGCGCCTGCTCTACCTGGTGACGGAGCATCACCGGGAGAGGAATGCGGCGGCGGCGGAGGCGCCTAGACGACCGTCATCTGACGCTACACCTCCTGGGAATGGCCAGCGCCGTGCCGCCCCAGTGGTCAGAGGCAGTTGCGCCAGGGGAATCAACAAGAGGGCGCAGATGATGCACGCCGTGGTGGGGTGCCCGCAGACGTGCAGCAACTTCGGCCTGGTGCCGCGTGACAGATAGCTTCTGCCTCAATGGCGAGGTCTGTCAGGGGCCATAGCTCGAGGCAGCAGCCTGGCCCGCAGCCAACGCAGGAAAGCGCCGAGGACATCTCCGCATCGTATGCGGCAGTGGCGTCCGGGGCGCGGCGGAGACGGACCGCACCCGGCGGCGCGATCCACTCCACCACAGAAGGAGAGCCTGCTCATCAGGTGACACCACCTGGCACGAGCCAGTCTATGGTCACAGAGGACGAGATCGACAATGGAGGCCAGGAGCAACACTCGCTGGAGCGGCCCAACCAGGCTGAGAGTGTGCTGGCCGAGGCAGGGAGACGTGCTGATGCGCAGCAGCGGGATCGTCCCAACAGCACTGTTGCAACCGGCTTGCGCCGTCGATATCATAACGACATACGGCGATATATGCTCCATGGACACCGCAAGACGGATTAGGAACGAACAGGATCGCGGGAGAGAGAGAGAGAGAGAGAGAGAGAGAGAGAGAGAGAGAGAGAGAGAGAGAGAGTGAGTGAGTGAGTGAGTGAGTGAGTGAGTGAGTGAGTGAGTGAGAGAGAGAGAGAGAGAGAGAGAGAGAGAGAGAGAGAGAGAGAGAGAGAGAGAGTAGAGAGAGAGAGAGAGAGAGAGAGAGAGAGAGAGAGAGAGAGAGAGAGAGAGAGAGAGAGAGAGAGAGAGAGAGAGAGAGAGAGAGAGAGAGAGAGGAAGAGAGAGAGAGAGAGAGAGAGAGAGAGAGGAAGAGAGGAAGAGAGGAAGAGAGGGAGAGAGGGAGAGAGGGATAGAGGGATAGAGGGATAGAGGGATGGAGGGATGGAGGAATGGAGGGATGGAGGGATGGAGGGATGGAGGGATGGAGGGATAGAGGGATGGAGGGATGGAGGAATGGAGGGATGGAGGGATGGAGGGATGGAGGGATAGGGAGGATAGAGGGAGGATAGAGGGAGGATAGAGGGAGGATAGAGTGAGGATAGAGTGAGGATAGAGTGAGGATAGAGTGAGGATAGAGGGAGGATAGAGGGAGGAGAGAGGGAGGATAGAGGGAGGAGAGAGGGTGGAGAGAGGGAGGAGAGAGGGATAGAGGGAGGAGAGAGGGATAGAGGGAGGAGAGAGGGATAGAGGGAGGAGAGAGGGATAGAGGGAGGAGAGAGGGATAGAGGGAGGAGAGAGGGATAGAGCGAGGAGAGAGGGAGAGAGAGTAATAGGGAATGCTTGACATCCCGGTGTATTGTGCGCATCACATTGAGAAGGAGACGCCGCGCCGCCCGTCGGCTGCCTCGTCGGTGCGACACGCGCACTGCCACACACTGTCGCAGCCGACACTGCCACGCACTGTCGCAGCCGACACTGCCACGCACTGTCGCAGCCGACACTGCGACGCACCGTCGCAGCCGACACTGCCACGCACTGTCGCAGCCGACACTGCGACGCACCGTCGCAGCCGACACTGCCACGCACTGTCGCAGCCGACACTGCCACGCACTGTCGCAGCCGACACTGCGACGCACCGTCGCAGCCGACACTGCCACGCACTGTCGCAGCCGACACTGCCACGCACTGTCGCAGCCGACACTGCCACGCACTGTCGCAGCCGACACTGCGACGCACTGTCGCAGCCGACACTGCCACACACTGTCGCAGCCGACACTGCGACGCACCGTCGCAAAGCGCACACAACCATTGAGCAACATGGACACGGTGTCTATTGGATCGTGGGGTCGTCTCACTGGATGATCTGCTGTTCCTTCTGCTGCACCTCCGCTCTGCGACTAATCACGGCCGACCGGAAAATCATGAGGCGATGGGAACCTGATAATGATTCGAGTGTCATGCGTTCGGAAATGACGTGATTGTCATCAGGAGAGGAGGGAAGCAGAGGGAAGAGAGAGAGAGAGAGAGAGAGAGAGAGAGAGAGAGAGAGAGAGAGAGAGAGAGAGAGAGAGAGAGAGAGAGAGAGAGAGAGAGAGAGAGAGAGAGAGGGAGAGAGAGAGTGAGAGAGAGAAGATGGGAGAGGGTAAAGATGCTGTGTGAAAGATAGAAAAGAATAGAGGAAAGAGAGCATGAAAGGCGATAGGGTAGTAGATAAAGCAGGAAACGTCCCGTAGCCTGTTCGATGTTCGCTATCACTATATCTCGTCGGACGGATCCAGTGGAACACCTGGATTTTTTCCGCGTGATGATTCGTGCGTGCTCTAAGATAGAGATTGCCAATATTACAATGCTGGATGAAATTATGCTACATATAAAATGTGTAGGTCTTCATGAGAAGAAGGTTAGTGAGGTTAGTAAGAGAAGGTTAGTAATCGTTAGCTGCAATGCCTAATCTAAGAATTTGTTCAGTTAACTGTAGAGGCATTGGGGATTATAAGAGGCGAAGAGATGTTTTCAATTAACTTCCGGAACTGGACTATAATTTGTATTTGTTGCAGGATATTCACTGTGCGAAGGGGAAAGAAGATTCATTTCGAAATCTTTGGGGATGGATATTATTGTAGCGCCATTAAACAATAATGCCAGAGGTGGTGCGCTATTACCTAATGAGTTAGATGCGTCGTTCATAGCCGTACGTAGGGATCCGAATGACAATTTTCTAGTGGTTAAGTTAAGAATCAATGATAGCTTTGAAATAGTTGTAGCTAACGTATATGGTCCGAATACCGACTGTCCATCTTTTATGACAATCTCGACAATGTTATCTCAGAACTCTATGAAGAAAGTATGCCAATTTTGATTGCAGGGGATCTCAATCTAGCCCTTGATGTCAAGGTAGACATGTTTAATTACATTATAAAAATAATGTGAATGTGAAAGCTGCACTTCGTAGGATAATGTCGGAGAGATGCATGGTTGATGTATTGCGAAACCTGCACGGTGATGTTCGGAGATATACTTGGAGAGTACGAAACCCAACAGTGAAACAAGCACGCTTGGACTATTTTAGGGCGTCAGATTTTCTATTAGGTAACATAGTGAAATGCAATATTATCCCAGGCTATAGGACTGATCATTCGCTGATAAGCTGAGAACTAGGACTTGCTGAACAACCTAGATGTTAAGTTTTTTTTTAACAAGTTTAACAGGTCGCTGCTAGAGGATGAGGAATACATGATACAAGTTAGCAAAGTAATTAAGGATACAGTGCAAAGATATACCCTACCAGCTTACAGCGGTTCGTTTATAGATGAACATCCTGAAGATGTTCAATTTCTAATGAGTGATTCTCTTTTTTGGGAAACGCTCATCCTAAACATCCGCACTGATACCATTTCCTTCGGCATAAATAAATTTAAGGCTCTTAAAATAAATGAACAGCTGTTAAAAGAAAACATTGCTTTATTAAAAACTGAAGACATATCGCATCTTGCTAAGCTAGATGAATTGGACCAGTTGAAAAGCAATCTGGAGATAATTCGTCAGGGGAATCTTGAAGGCATAATAACAAGATCCAGAGCGAGATAGTACGAATTGGGTGAAAAGTCCAGTGCCTATTTTTGTGGCTTGGATAAAAGAAATTATACAAATAAACTGACACAGAAGTTAAGCATGCAGAGTCAGATTTTGATAAACCAAAAGGACACTATGAATGCAATAGAGCAACATTACAGAGATGTGGTCAAAGAACGGTATGTTGACACAGCGGAAATCGACACATTTCTAGGTAACATAAAGATTAAGAAGATTTCGGAAACGCAGAAAACAGAAATTGATAAGCACATTGAACTCGAAGAAATAGAGAACGCGTTGAACAACATGGCTAAGAATCAGTCACCTGGATCAGATGGGTTTCCCTCTGAATTCTTACAGCGCTTTTGGAGAGAGATGAAGTGGTTAAATAATCGGATGATAACAGAGAGCTTCATGAACGAAGTTCTACCTTGCTCCCTTAGAGAAGGTATTATCACACTCATTCCCAAACAAAATAAGCCAAGGGATAACATAAATTTGTATCGTCCAATCACGTTGTTGAACTCCAACTACAAGATAATATCCGCCGTTATTGCTAGTCGGTTGAAGGCGGCGATTCCTGCCATAATTAGCGCAGAACAAGCAGGGTTTATAAAAGGACGATTCATAGGCGACAACTCTCGATTAACATACGATGTGTTAAATTTTCTCAAGAGTAGGCATAGAACAGGGCTGTTTTTAAGTATTGACATAGAGGCAGCTTATAATTATGTTGGCTGGGATTTCATCAGAATTGTTCTAAGGAGGATACATTTTCCCACTTACATTATAAGTTGGTTTAACGTACTCTATGTTGGATCCCATGCTAGACTAGTGTACAATGGACATATATCAGATAAAATAATGCTAGAAAGGTCATGCCGGCAGGGTGATCTACTCAGTTGTCATTTGTTTACTAGTTTCATGGAATGTTTTCTTGAGAGGGTGCGAAATAATGAGAGGATAAAAGGTATTCAAATTGGTCAAAAAAACTTACACACCATTTCCTCTGACGGTACAATACACTCCACAGAAACGCTTTCGTTCAGCGAAGGTCGTATGCCCTATGCTTCTTATGAAACGAAAGCGCAACGTATGGCGATATCTGTCAGAGGCTTGCCTCATCCACATATATTTTAGATTAGTGATAGAGCTGTTTCAAATTGAATGTAGAAGTTTAATCTTACATTTTCACGACAGTTACGAATTACCCATTAATCTGTGTGCCAGGCTTTTAATTTAGTTATTTTCCACTGTACAAGAGCATCGTTTTGCATACCAAAACTATTTTTAAAAGTCCTTCAGCTCTACTCAGGTGAAGCACTGCCTTAAATGCTTGGATGCCCCTGCTTGCCATGCAAGAGCGTTATTTCTTATGCCGCATTTGTTTTCCATCCACCTACGTGGCGAGCGTCAAAAGCAACGCAAAACGCTGAACAAAACACAATCAAATTTGTATAATACTTACTCGTATTTCGACTGACGCAGATCCTACAGCTACTCAGGCACCAGCTGCCGAGAAGCCTTATCATCGCCTGGGGCCGGCCGGCTCGGGTTTCTCGTACGCTGAAGAGGTTTTCAGTAGTTCACCTTGATCCCGTTCGTGCTGCGCACTCCCTCGCGACTGACACGGCGTTTGGCTGCCGCACCGTTGCCGACGAAGCCATCACCACTACCTGCTACGTAGCATGTTATTACAATCCGTTGACAGCATCTATTCATCGTGTGAGTGCACTGAAACGCAGCACACGCACCATCAGTCGCCACAGTGCGTCGCTGGCGCAAAACAAAGCATCTCCCTCGGTAGTTTCAGCCTTCCTTTTGCTCCCATTTGCCAGCCTGCATTCAGCCGAGAGCGGGAAAATTGCAGCCAAATATTTTACCAAAAACAAATATTTGACAACATCCAAATATTTTATTAGCAATTCCTCATTGTCCTTTTCAGTTGTTTTATACTGGTTGCCAGATCGTTCAAAATGCACCTATCGACAGTGTCCCGACACAGGAGCTGGTCGATCTTCCGACCTACGTTATCTGACATTGCGTCCAAATGTGGTTTTATATCCGACAGGAGCCACGTCATGACATCCAGGGTTCCCAAGGTCGACAGCGGTGCTCGAGCTCTGAAGGTGTCAAACACACCTGCCGTGGTATCGATTTCCGCAGAGATTTGTCCAACACATTCAGGCAGTTCCCGACGTGTGATTGTCCGCAATTGGTGCTGGTTTCACTCTGAAGCCGTCCTGTTGGCGATGTGCGTGGATGACGGTTGGACGACATGACGGATGACGGATGACGGATGACGGTTGGACGATATGACGGATGACGGATGACGGTTGGATGGCAGGACGGTTCGCTAGAAGGCTGTCGAAAAGATAATCCAATCTCGTGCTCTGTTCAGTGATGACGATCAGGTGCTCCCCTTCGTATTCCAAACATTCAGTTCAACGCACTGCATTACTATGAGGTATTGGACTGGTTCTCTGTAGCCATGACCTAGCCTCACGCTTGCCAAGCAGCTGACGGAAGACGCTCTATCAGTCAGCTCAAAACTCACCCACTGAACGTCGGTGCGCACCCACTACCCAGCCCACACCCGAGCCGTAGAGCTCGCTGTGCAGGAGGTTGCCAAGCTATGTGTGGCAGTAGTCGGAGATGAGGAGCGCCACAAGCTGACTTACGTCATAATCAGAAACCGTCAGACCGTCAGATATCAGGAACGTAGCCAGGAACTGTGTGAAAAAGGAGATTCTTCGCAGGGGTTCTAGACTGCCCCGACAAATTTAACGTCTTCGGATTTCGGCGCATACAAAATTCACTGGAAAGGCGTCGATTCAGCATTTGGTAAGGGTCGGTAAGGGTCGGTAAGGTAAGGGTCGGTAAGGGTCGGTAAACACCTGTATGAGCTCCAAAGCTCCCATAGAGGTCCGCACACATTCGTGAGTGCCCGCACGCATTCGTGAGGGCCCGCACACGTTCGTAAGTGCTCGTATACGTTCGAAAGGGCCCGTAGGCATTCGTAGAAGCTCGTATGCGTCCGTAAGGGCCCTTAGACGTTTGCAAGGGCCCGTAGAAGTTCGCAAGGGCTCTGGGCGTTCGGAAGAGCTCGTAGACGGCTATAATTGCCCGTACACTCCCGCAAACTTTGCAAAGGCCCGCAAACGTTCACAAGGATCAGCATACATTCGTAAGCGCCTAAGCACGTCCATAAAGTTCCGTAAACGTCCGTGAGGGTCCGCAGACGTTTTGAGGGCCCTGCAACGGCTTCGATGGCCACAAAACGTGCTCTTGGCTCTCAAAACGTCTGCGGGATCTCCGCCATGGCGGTCCCGTAGACGATTAAGTACTGGACCCTGGCTCAACGCGAAGGTCGCGCCAGGAGCCCGTTGGAGCCCAAGGAGTGGGCGACCACTCCTTGGGTCCAAGGGGAGGCTACGTCGGGGACGTAGCCTCCCCTTGGCTACGTCCCCATCGGGTACTGCTGATGCTCCAGTCAAGGGAGGATTGTTGTTCCCCGAGTTTTGATTGCGGTGTCTTGTTCATTGCACGAATTGTTCAGTAGCACGCAGTAAATCGGAAGGCCTGTGAATCTTGTTGTCTGCATGCATTATATGCAGCATTCGGAACCGAGTAACCATCTGAGTGATAATGCACGGTTTTTTTATCAAGTCATAATGCAAATAATGCTGCCATATGTTAACGATAGTCTAACTGTGATGTGTGGAATGCGACGACGTCAAATTGATGAGCTTTCGTGATATAATTCAGCCGAAAACCAGTTTCATACAATTTCACCGCATGGTGGCAGCACCGTTGCAGGGGTTCTTCAGTTTTCCCCGTTATGCTAGGCGTGGAATGTTTTTTGCTGCTTGTTTTTGTGTACTGTGGCCCCTGGCGCGCAGCACACAAAGTTAGGAGCGTCATTTCTGTTCCGGCAGAAAAAGTACCAGAATGGCACACTGTGGTGCGCAAGCTGCCAGCGCTCATGGAGTTGCCAAGTTGTCCGTGAGAGTGGACTGCCACGCTACCTGGGGTAGAGAGTCACGGTGAGTTTTCGTCGGGCAGTTGGGCTCGCCAGTCGCCTGTCGGACTGCCGCCGGCTGTCCGTTGCCAAGCCCAGCTAATAGAAAATATTTCAGCAGCAAGCGGCACTTTCGAGCCAAGTCCACAGCAGCTCTGTTGAAGAGCCCGGCAGCCACGGGCCAGACAAGGCTGCACTAGGCTATCACTCAAGCCACAATAAGAGCCCGGCAGCCCCGGGCCAGACAAGGCTGCACTAGGCTATCACTCAAGCCACAATAAGAGCCCGGCAGCCCCGGGCCAGACAAGGCTGCACTAGGCTATCACTCAAGCCACAATAAGAGCCCGGCAGCCCCGGGCCAGACAAGGCTGCACTAGGCTATCACTCAAGCCACAATAAGAGCCCGGCAGCCACGGGCCAGACAAGGCTGCACTAGGCTCAAGCCACAATAAGCCACAATAAATTATGGGGCTCCCAGATGGCGCACAACTGCGATGAAAAGCAATGTATGCTATTCAATCGTTGTCTCGCCCGTCGTTACGATCCAACCTGAATCGCGAGAGCTTTTCTTAATCGCGAGAACTTAGCAACCGATTTGACATTTTTCCTGAAGTCGTGGTCGCCTGCGGCGCACTCGGCATGCGGATCCAGCCGGGTCATCGTCTCTGGCAGTTCAGCCGAGAGCGGCGCTAAATGGTGGACAAAACGTCCCACATCAACACATTTTATGTTTCACTGTTGTGGGTCCCACTTGGGGTGCGGAACAAGCCGTAGAATCAACAGGATTCTTCATGCAATGTTTCACAGTGGAGGGCTGTTTTCGTAGCTCTGTGATCGAAGTTGCTGAAACACCGCACGTGTGGCGAACTTTTGTTTGCGCTGTTCTTCTCAAACGGCAAGTTTTGCGTTGTTTCGTGTTGAATCTATTGGCAGAGGTGTTTCCACTTTCCTCATGTGCTGAGTGCTTGTCCTTTGATCTGGGAGGACGGAACTAAAATATACGCACCGGATGTCTATTCTTCCGGCGGTGAGAAAACTACAGATCATGCATCTGTGAATCGCATTGCTGTGTGCTATTATATTAATCCCGTATATCGCCATGTTATACCTTGCGATATTCGGATTATATATATATATATGCCACATTCAGAAAATATCCCCTCATTTCATTCCATGAAATCAGGAATAAAATTTTGAAATTTCATTCCCAAACATTTCATTCCACGTGCAACTTCACGGGTGTCGGTTTTTGTTTCGGTAGGCTGCCATCCAACGTACATATTTTGTTAAGAACACCTGCGTCGTTTTGGAGCACACACACACATGTACACTTGCACATGCACACACGCATGTACACGCGCAGCACATCTACAGACCCACAAGCGCACACATACACTCTCATATGTACCTTCGTATCACAATGCCACATGCTATTTTGTGCTGGGATTTGGTGATGCATCTCTTTTCTGTTTACTCTAGCATGAGTTAATTCTTCCTGCTGTAGATTTGCTCGCGTTCTGGGAACGTCGCGCTGGATTAAGTTTGTATATTTTGACTGCAGTCGTTATCCGTGGTTCAGCTTGGCAACAAATCTCCCTGGCCTGGCAACAATGTCATAACACTTGAGCGAGCATCTGCCCCATCTCAATCTTCCGAACGTACGCCTCATCTCACAGCTTCCAGTATCTGCCAGATTTCATCGGCCCTACACCTGCTTCGTCTGGCCAGCTAGACTATTCCTGGCAGACGACGAAACCGCCCAGATCTCCCTGCGTCGGGGCCTGTAGTCGGGACGTGACGCCTAGCTGGCGGCACAACCTGCCACATACCCTGCCACACACCCTGCCACAAACCCTGCCACACACCCTGCCACACACCCTGCCACACACCCTGCCACACCCTGCCATACAGCCTGCCACACTCTCTGCCACACACCCTGCCACACACCCTGCCACACACCCTGCCACACACTCTGCCACACACCCTGCCACACACCCTGCCACACGTCGGCACACAAACCACATCCCCTGTCACACGTCGGCACACAAACCACATCCCCTGTCACACGTCGGCACACAAACCATAGCCCTGTCACACGTCGGCACGCAAACCACAGCCCCTTGTCACACGTCTGCACACAAACCACATCCCCTGTCACACGTCGGCACACAAACCATAGCCCTGTCACACGTCGGCACACAAACAGCCCTGTCACCACAAACCATAGCCCTGTCACACGTCGGCACGCAAACCACATCCCCTGTCACACGTCGGCACACAAACCATAGCCCTGTCACACGTCGGCACACAAACCACATCCCCTGTCACACGTCGGCACACAAACCATAGCCCTGTCACACGTCGGCACGCAAACCACAGCCCCTGTCACATGTCTGCACACAAACCACATCCCCTGTCACACGTCGGCACACAAACCATAGCCCTGTCACACGTCAGCACACAAACCATAGCCCTGTCACACGTCGGCACACAAACCACAGCCCCTGTCACACGTCGGCACACAAACCACATCCCCTGTCACACGTCGGCACACAAACCACATCCCCTGTCACACGTCGGCACACAAACCACAGCCCCTGTCACACGTCGGCACACAAACCACATCCCCTGCCACACGTCGGCACACAAACCACATCCCCTGTCACACGTCGGCACACAAACCACAGCCCCTGTCACACGTCGGCACACAAACCACAGCCCCTGTCACATGTCGACACACAAACCATAGCCCTGTCACACGTCGGCACACAAACCATAGCCCTGTCACACGTCAGCACACGAACCATAGCCCTGTCACACGTCGACACACAAACCACAGCCCCTGTCACACGTCTGCACACAAACCACATCCCCTGTCACACGTCGGCACACAAACCATAGCCCTGTCACACGTCAGCACACAAACCACAGCCCCTGTCACATGTCTGCACACAAACCACATCCCCTGTCACACCTCGGCACACAAACCATAGCCCTGTCACACGTCAGCACACAAACCATAGCCCTGTCACACGTCAGCACACAAACCACAGCCCCTGTCACATGTCTGCACACAAACCACATCCCCTGTCACACCTCGGCACACAAACCATAGCCCTGTCACACGTCAGCACACAAACCATAGCCCTGTCACACGTCGGCACACAAACCGCAGCCCCTGTCACATGTCTGCACACAAACCGCAGCCCCTGTCACACGTCGGCACACAAACCACATCCCCTGTCACACGTCAGCACACAAACCATAGCCCTGTCACACGTCGGCACACAAACCACAGCCCCTGTCACACGTCGACACACAAACCATAGCCCTGTCACACGTCGGCACACAAACCACAGCCCCTGTCACACGTCGGCACACAAACCACATCCCCTGTCACACGTCGGCACACAAACCATAGCCCTGTCACACGTCGGCACACAAACCACATCCCCTGTCACACGTCGGCACACAAACCACAGCCCCTGTCACATGTCGACACACAAACCATAGCCCTGTCACACGTCAGCACACAAACCATAGCCCTGTCACACGTCGGCACACAAACCACAGCCCCTGTCACACGTCGGCACACAAACCACATCCCCTGTCACACGTCGGCACACAAACCACAGCCCCTGTCACACGTCGGCACACAAGCCACATCCCCTGTCACACGTCAGCACACAAACCATAGCCCTGTCACACGTCGGCGCACAAACCGCAGCCCCTGTCACACGTCGGCACACAAACCACAGCCCCTGTCACACGTCGGCACACAAGCCACATCCCCTGTCACACGTCGGCACACAAACCACATCCCCTGTCACACGTCGACACACAAACCATAGCCCTATCACACGTCAGCACACAAACCATAGCTCCTGTCACACGTCGACACACAAACCATAGCCCTGTCACACGTCGGCACACAAACCATAGCCCTGTCACACGTCGGCACACAAACCACAGCTACTGAAAGAAAGTTCGTATGCCATCTTCAGATCTCCCGGACTTCATGCGGCACTGCACGTGTGAGTGCGTGTATATTGCAATTTGTTGGTGACCGTACGTCAACATCAAGGCGGCCATAAAAGCATAAGGTATGTTTACTGGGCCATCCCAGCTCCGTTGTGGTGCCATCGGTATTCGCCGACACACGCAATACGCATTCAGCGGCAAAGTTGGCCCTCCCCCTTTAACTTCGGTCCACACCATATTGAGAGCTTCAGTTAATAGCAGAATATAGCCATATCCCTAAACTTCTAAGAACATTGCTGGCATGATCCTGTGTCTTTACTGGTGACCTTAAGTTGACCCTTCCCATTTAACTTCGGTCTACACCATGTTGAGAGCTTCAGTTAATAGAAGCATATAGCCATACCCTTCAACTTCTAAGAAGATTACTGACATGATCCAGTGTCTTTACTGGTGACCTTCTAGGTCGGGGTGGAAGCAAAAAACGCTTGGGTGTTGCCGGCCAGCGGGCCGCCGCGCCAAAACAGCACTGCGTCATACCTGTCTACAAATCTGACCGTCCCTAAACCCCAAACATCAACCAGCCAACTACAAACACTGACCAATCACGCTTCGAATACAGCAGAATAATGGGAGCCGGCAGAATGTGAGGACACTGGAGACTGGACACTGACCGATCTATGGCGGCTGATGGGATGACTCCCCTGGCTGTTACACAAGTCACGTGCAACATACATCGTGTTCGAACCAAGTTGACCGTGTGGCCGTCAACGCTGCGAACGCGGCCTTTGGACAATCAGAGATCGAAATGTGAGGTCGTGCTGGACAACATAACAGCCGCCCAAATCATGCCGCTCCTCTGATTGGCTCAAGGCCGTGTTGGCGGCAATCTTTTCGAGTTGGTCCGAACCTGGCGATGTGACCTTGCATAACTGCTTCGATCCACGCCCTTATTGAGCACCAACAAGGCTATCATTTGCCGGGATATCCGACAGAGCGAAAGAAGAAAGGCAGATAAATGAGCTTTTCTACCAGATCCAACTGCAACGTACACTTCTCATGCATAGATATTCGACCATATGCCAGGCAATTATCTAACGGTTGAGGGATGCATTCCCTCCATCCCCCCCTCCCCTGTGGCGAAGCCTATGCGTGCATACATACTGTGAATGGACCCTGTGAATGACGCTGTGAATGGACGCTGTGAATGGACGCTGTGAATGGACGCTGTGAATGGACGCTGTGAATGGACGCTGTGAATGGCAACATGTGTGAGTTGTCGAGGCTGACCACGACTTTATGTGCGTTGTGTTGCCTGTTTGCCTCTTTAACGCGTCGCTCGCTGTGTGTGGTTCGTCAGTGCGCCGGGAGGGGCGACGCGTGTGGAGGGGGGGGGGGGCGTGCGGGGAGGGGCGACGCGTTAGCAGCCTAAGTGTCAGCTTAGTGCTGCACTTCAAGCGCAGGATTATGTGGATTTTAAGCTTTGCATTTTATCATCCTCAAGCAGGATGATAAAATGGCTGAAACGTCGGTGATTTATTTGTAAAAACACAGTTATTCTTACGATGCCACTTCCATCTAACTCATCCAAATATAACTAAGCATAAATATATATATATATATATATATATATATATATATATATATATATATATATATATATATATATATATATATATATATATATATATATATATCTATATATATATATATATATATATATATGTATATATATATATACATATATATCCGTATATATATATATATATATATATATATATATATATATATATATATATATATATATATATATATATATATATATATCTATATATATCTATATATCTATATATATATATATATATATATATATATATATATATATATATATATATATATACATATATATCCGTATATATATATATATATATACATATATATATATATATATATATATATATATATATATATATATATATATATATATATGCGTGTACAGACAAATTATGAGAAATGCATGGTTCAATACGGGTTCGGCTGACATTTTCGTGTGACTGTAGTGCCGCCCGTTGGCTGTTTGTGGGTAAATTGCGCGTAATGATCAGCATGGCTGGCTCTGCACAACAGTAGCTTGTTTCAAAATGTAACATTTCGGTGTAATTAGTAAGTAATACGCTGTAGTTGTAAAATTAAGGTTCATAACGAAAATGCCCAATTATAATTTTCTGCTTTAATTCAACTACTTGCAATTTACTATTTACTGCTACCCTGGGCTAAATGCAAGCCACCTATTTCATGAAAGCTCAGTAATACTGCAACTCGGTAGAAAAATGAAGGAGAGCTTACTGCAAACGTTTACTCTGCCCTGCTCCATAGCAAATGCGTATCAGTGCATCCCAGATAATTATAAAAATAAACCAAATGCTCATATTAATCAACATGGAATCACAAAATATGCTGATACATTTCGGGCATGGCCCTTCTTCGAGGACGGAGTATATGCACAGATACATTCCACACACATGATTTGTAGCACATGCTTTATTCACAGGCCGTCTACTAATATTGACCGATGGTTTTAATCATCACCGAAATCCAAGTATCAGCCATATTTAAATAGCACCATAGCAATACACATTGTAACAAGCACATGTGATTGCGACCCTAGCAGCGTAAGAATGTTCTAAGCGAAAGAATGAAAGAATGTTGTAGTCCCTTCCCTACGCACCTTCCCGATATATCTCTATGCTCACATATATCCGTGATGCATGCATATAGCATGTGCTACAAATCCTGCGCGTAAATTGTCCCTGTATATATACTATGCCTCCGAAGAAGGGCCATGCCCGAAATATATCATACTTTTTCGTAATTCCATTTTAATTACCATGAACATTTGGTTATATTATAATCATCTTTAATTTAGCAATGCTCAGTACAGGTCTCCGCAACATTTTCAATGCATCACAAGCTGGCAATTAAACATTTCGAAGCTATGTCACCCACCACCCTCTCTCGCCTCCCCCCTAATGTAACCACTTGTGGATGGGATTGGACTTACTTTTGGATAGGATGACCCGCTTTTCCTGTTGATCTCCCTGAAAGACATCTTTATTTTGCGCGACAACGGGGTAGGAAAGGTGCCTCACAATAGCAATCAGCTATCGATGTTCACTCTTATTGTCGGTGCCATTCATGCCCGTTGTTGGAATATTTCTGTTGTGGCTATCAAGATCCGCAAGCTGCAACTTCCTTTTACCCCACATTTTTGGAGTCTTATGTTCTTTCAGCGATATTTGCTGTTTTAATATTAGTTAAATATAACTACTAATGCATGTTTTTTGTTCACAGTTTGATGCAATGACCAATAATACGTCAGTAGCATGTTTTCCGGATGTCGTGGTAGCAAATAGTTAATCTACATCGTGACAAACGCGACACACGTGCCAAACTCGACGCATTTACTACTGAGATAAGCTCACTACGACTTGTTCACAACGCGCAATCTGGATATGAAGCAGAGCAAAGTTGTTAATAGTGAACTAATCTGACGTCGGTGTAGTAGGTCGTAAGTAGTAAAATGCATACGGATCAGGCTACTAGCATGGATGAGTGTGAAATATCCCTGCCTAAGACGATAGACAGCATAGCAAGAACCAGGGTCAACTAAGCATGCCGAGCTGCGAGCGTGGCGGCGTCAAGCCGAAAACATGCTGCTTCAACCTTCGACTTGGCCAGCAACAGCAGCTCCGTGAGCTGAAGCCTGTGTGGTACGACAGGATACTGAGGTGGCTTCTGTCCATGCAACGTCGTAGCCCTGATGCTAGCCTTCAGTAATATTGCTCCACGATGCATTCTCCGACGCCACTTCAAGCTTAACGTGATGAAAGGCAGAAAGGGCACATTAGCACTTCCCGCAGCTGCTGCTACCACTTCCCGCGGCTCCTGCTACCATTTCCGGCGGCTGCTGCTACCACTTCCCGCAGAGGTTGCAGCAGCAGCTACCTCAGCGGGAAGTCCACCAACCACTCCTTCCATTAGTTACACAATGGGCCTAATGGATGCACACTGGAAGTTGTTTGGGTTAGCTGTGAAGCTGTCAAGAACTTCACAACCATAGACGTTGCCGCGTATTTTGGATAGGACGGGACGAGAGCATTTTTAGGTCGGCGTGCAACGCCACAGGCGTTGCTACATTTCACGGAAATTTGGCCGACGCGTCGGCCTTCCCCGCCATGAAGCGTTCCCATGCGCATAGCCTTGGTAAAGCCCCGCCCCGGGAAGTCATCGACCACTGGGAGTCGCACATGTCCGCATCATCTTCTCATTTTAAAACTAACAATGTAGGAACCTTGCGCTCAGCCTTGAAATATAGATTTTTCCTTGAGTGAAAATTGGAATTTAGAGACAACATTGTTGTGAAAATGTGAAGGCACTGCCCGTTCGCGACCATTGATTGAATGACATGCTCTTTCCAGATCCATGTCATTCTTCGATGATCGTGAGGAACATCAAATCCCTTAGGTCTTGCCTGAGCACCGATCTAGTGCAATCCGTCGTGAACGGTTCGTGTTGGATATCGTCCCTACGGGAACCAGAGGATCGTCAATGGACAGCACAATGCTTGGCCCTAGCCTGCCTCCCAACTGAGGACAAACTTAGAAAAAGCTTAGAAAAACTTACTTTCTAACACATTCTTCGGCATTTTCATCAAGCGACATCAAGTAACATACCTAATGGGCTCGTAGCCCACTCGTCAGTGGGCTCGTCCGTATGACGGGAGCCTGCTGCTGACCTGGCTCTGATGGGCTCGTAACCCACTCGTTAGTGGGCTCGTCCGTATGACGGGAGCCTGCTGCTGACCTGGCTCTGATGGGCTCGTAACCCACTCGTCAGTGGGCCGCTCCGTATGACTGGAGCCTGCTGCTGACCTGGCCCCTCCTGAGACCTCCGCCCGCGGATTGCGCTGCTGCCGCCGTCTGATGTCGCGAGGGGCGCAGAACTGCCGGAGGGCCTTGCGTCTAGGTCTGACGTCACAACCATGACCGTGACTGAAGCTGTGATGTCCGGCCGAGTTGGTTAGGTAGTTAGTAGGGCTTTAGGGCGCATTGTTATGGCTTTAGGGCGCATCGACATCATCGATGTCCGGCCGAATTTTACATACATCCGGATAGTTGGTGAATCTGATGATGTTGATGATGTTGAACTCTTTCAAATGCTCATTGTTTATTGTTATGAATTCTGTTGTTCTTTTTAGGGGGGGGGGGATGATATTTTGCTATCATGCGTGTTTATATTTTATTTTACTTTCTCCTTGAGCCGGTGCATTAGGTTACCTGGAAGTGTTGTGCACAGATGAAGTGTTCTTGTGGAAGGTGAATAAAGGTAGTAGAAAAGTAGGGCATTGTGTGCATGTGCTGACGACTGGGTAGTAGAAAGGTAGGGCATTGTGTGCATGTGCTGACGACTGGGTAGCTTTGTTAAACGCTTCCACAATTAGGCTGGCGTTTGATGATCCACAACGGATACAGAAGGGCACTGTGGGAATGTGTCTCCTCACGGAAGGGTGGTGTCCCTTCGGTCGGTTAAGGCGCCCCTCCCAAAAGGCTCGAGTACACCCACCCCCGCTCATCGGATTTTTTTTGTTATAGCCAAAGCGCCTCTTTCGGGGGAAAAGGCGCCCTTTCAGCATGCTGGAGTGCATTCCCCTCTCCCTACCCTCCCCCGACTAAACGATCATTCACCGAAGGCGTCCCTCAGAGGAAATGTTCCTCCTCCGGGTGATAATTCTTGAATCTGCCCCTGTTGATGATCATGTGTATTCGACCTGATATAAGAAGCGTGGAGAATGATAATTATTCATCCGATATCACTATGTTCTTATAAAACAACACGCATAGCAATATTAAACCCAGTATGATATGATGATGATTTTCTTCAAAGTCTTCGGCAATTCGAAAGTCAGGAAAGAAGATGTGCACACAAGGGGATGTGCACGTTACCGCAGTTATTTTAATGTCACAATGCGGTGCCGATCTTGACGCGTTCAGCCAAAGAAGCTCGACCGAGAGGCCAGTAAAGAGACACGAAGCCAGATAAGTATGCACCGTTCTATCTAACAACATCAAGCCGATGAAGCATACCGCATGGTACCCAATGCTTCCATTCCTGATATGATATGTAGGATGGGGCTCCGAGAAAAGTACTCCGTGTGCCAGCGCTACGCCTCCCTGAATCGCCTTTCTACCGCCGCCATTGGGCGACGACCTTACGACTGTGGCCTGGGGCGGTGACGTGGGCCGCAGGGTGCGGTGGAGCCGTGGATCGGTCGGCAGTGGAGCACAGTGCGGGCAGCAGGCCGGTCTGTCTGGACTGCGGGTCGGCGGTGAAAACCAGCGGTCACTGGTAAGCCTGGCGGAAGGCTGGCAGGGTGAGAACCAGCGGTGAAAGAGCCGTGAGCAGGGGTGTTGTTTTATATACTTTTCAGAGTGCAAGTGCCTCTTCAATGTTGGCCTTGCCCCACAATAGTTTCAACTCTTAACATGGGATCCCATGGAGTGTACTCCCGAATACATTTCGGCCTGCACATTGCCTTCATCTATTTTGTCCCCCCCCCCAATGATTTTCAGAAATCAACACCCATGGAGCGCAGACACAGCGTCATGGTACAGCCTTCCAGCCAGGCATGATCTAAGCTTCGATGAACCACGTAAGTGACATCCGCCACCTCATGCCTGACAAACACAGATTCCTGTTGACATTATTCCGTTACCCAATGGAATGCCACGTACAAGAAATTAAAGGAATCAACACAGTCAACAGCATTGTTAAACCACGATAACGTCAAACATGTCTGGAGCATAGAATCATCAGAGCACTGCACTGGGATAATACAACAACTGATCAGCATGTTCCCGTGTGATTTGGGTGTGATTTGGGTTTTAGGGTGCACCGACCATGGTAGATCATTTAGCGCCATAACAGAACAGATAACTACTTAGTCAGTGCCATGTCTTAGTGTTGTGGTTGGGTGATTTTTTTTTTTTTTACTGACTTGGATATATTATCAAATCCCATTTTCCTAAAGTATCGACACACCTTTCCTAAACAGTCCGAGTCGTCTCGAAGGAGACTGGGTTCCAAGGTACTGGGCTCACTCCTGTGCGTAGTGCTGACATGTGAGGATGTGGTGAACCGTTAGTGGATAATTGCATCTTGGGCATACTGGCTTGTCTTCATTTATGAGGAGGTGGCGGTGTGTGGTGTATGTGTCCGATTCGGAGTCGTGCCAACGTCACCTCCTCCGCTCGTACTTTCCTGGAAGACGAGGGCCAGTACCCTACTCGTGGTTTGATTTCTTGGAGTTTATTAGTGCCTAGGGCGTCCCAGCTGCTTTGCCATTTCTCATGCATGTATTTTGAGATCAATGGGTAGAAATCCCGTGCAGGGAGAGGGAGGGTGCGAGTGCATGGTTTCTGTGCCGCTCGTTTCGCCGCTGCGTCGGCGAGTTCATTCCCCATGATGCCAACGTGATCAGCATGTTCCCAAATTGAGGTAAGTACATTTAGCAGTTTCTTCACATGCACTACAGTAATAACAGTGATGAAATGTTGACCCAAGATATCAATCGTGCAAGGTGGTGCATGGTGTCGCATCAGCACACCAAAACCATGGAACACTATGCGGAATATCGAAACTGGCATATAGCTGGAAGGAAGTTGTTTACCACATCAATTTTTGTTATGGAGTCTACCACTGTTCACGAAACCACCTTTTTAATATTGAACATTGGCCAGCATGATACTGTAGTAAATAAAGTCTTTTGACTCTTAGGTGGTGGATTGGAGTTTAGGGGCGCGTCGACATCCAGGGTATTTTGCGCCCATAACTATTATAATCAATCTACTGTGCTACTATAATAGCTTGTTATTAAAATTCACGGGTGGCGGTATATCACCTCAAGGCGAGCTTGTCGAAGGAAGGTAAAATATTCCCAGACGCCACGACCTCAGAGTCGTTCCCTATTAGCATACGTAAAGAAGTGTCGGCGTTCAGCCGTCTTAAAATATTTTGACTCTTAGGTAACGTGATAGTCTAGGAATGCCTCGCGTTCGCGTCACTCCGGCCGTTCAGCACAGATTGTCCTCTGCACGGTATATTGTGCGATTTCGTTGCTCAACACGCAAGCGTTCAGATAATTTCAGAAGGAGCGCGCGACTTTCATCCGAAAAACACGCACACGCCAGCGCACGAAGCGATAGCAGAGCCGCGTCAAGCGACTGACTCCCGGCGACTGCCCGTCGGGGGCAGTTCACCCAGGTCCGGCTAACGGGTGATGAGAGTACACCTCACTGTCGTCGGGCGCCGGCCCGGCATCGCCCCTGAAGTCGCTGGTCCAGTTCCGGCCACGACCCGGCGACGGCAGTCGGGCGTCGGCCCGGCATCGCCCCAGAAGTCGCTGACCCAGCTCCGGCCGCGACCCGGCGACGGCAGTCGGACGCCGGCCCGGCATCGCCCCAGAAGTCGCTGGTCCAGTTCCGGCCACGACCCGGCGACGGCAGTCGGGCGTCGGCCCGGCATCGCCCCAGAAGTCGCTGACCCAGCTCCGTCCGCGACCCGGCGACGGCAGTCGGGCGGCGGCCCGGCATCGCCCCAGAAGTCGCTGACCCAGCTCCAGCCGCGACCTGGCGACGGCAGTCGGGCGTCGGCCCGGCATCGCCCCAGAAGTCGCTGACCCAGCTCCGGCCGCGACCTGGCGACGGCAGTCGGGCGTCGGCCCGGCATCGCCCCAAAAGTCGCTGACCCAGCTCCGGCCGCGACCCGGCGACGGCGGCGGCCGGCCGGATGGAAAGATACTGCGTGCGACATTTGCGGGGCGCGGTAGGTCGGCTGGCTTACGGGGTCACAGCATTTACAGTTACTGGACAGCGTTATAGTACTGTGCCAGTGTATGCCCATTTGACGGCCGAAAAGTACATTTATAGAAACTTGTTTACAATACGTGGACATAGTACATACGTGGACATAGTGTGCGAGTCGGTCTGTTGTCACCATTCCATGCTGTTTGGCGCTTCCTTCATGATTGCTGGTAACAGTAGGTACTTTTGAGGAGGTTGACCATAGTATTCTCTTCAACTTTCCGGTTTTTACGCTTATCTTGCATTCCCCTACCATGAACAGCATTTTACCACAAGCTGCAACAATTACAAAAAGCAGATGTTTGGAGCATCCCAATGTCACTACAAATGGAGCAGAAGCCAACAAGCCTTGGCATTATGCAAACGGCCATCTTCTTTACCAATTACCACACGGATGGAATTGTGAGATAGGAGTAACGTATAACTTGTTCAATGGATAATTCATTCATTAATAGTATGCAGTGTCAACTTTATTTGTGTTCTGGACTGGAACATAGATACTAAACTAATTTTAATCGTCAATTAATTTGTCTATTTACAACACACCCTATATGATAATGCTGCTTGTATTGGGTGGATCTATGCATAAAAAGGCATTATCGCAGCTTCAGGTGCCCACGAGATATGCTTTACACACATTTTGCCTTTGCAAAGCAAAACTAGATATTAGGCTCAGTGGCGTCGCCACGAAATTCTCCCAGGGGGGGCAAGGTCGAAAGGGGGCCTCCATTGTGTTAGGGTCTCATATTGTTTTTAGGCTCTTATACTATGGTTCGAGGATGGGGAACATGATTTCATATTGGTTTTTGTTTGTTCTTGGCATGGTGCATCATTTACTCAAAACGCAATAGCACTAATCATTTTCGCTGAAAACTGGGCCATACCAGGGTATAAATAAGTAATATTTGGATAAATACATAAGTGCCAAAACAAACAATCGTCTCAATGCTTTCTCGAATCTTCCCGCTGGCCTCTAGATTGCAGAGAGCTGGCGGGGCTGGTGCTAAGCATATCTTACAGATATCTCCCATTGATCAACCCACTTTTAAGTCCTCCAAGTCTAACTGAATATAGCCAGATTCATCACTACTGTTATTTATTCCCACCAGCTTGATGTCATAAGCAAAGCTTGAACGACCATTTCTCAGTCCAAGGACGACAATTTCGTAAAGGTGACAACGAGAAGTGGATTGCATTGTTTTTTTTAGCGTAATCTTAGGAATTTGTTTATTTTTATAACATTTGGTGCTGGCTGCAAGACAACTGTCACACGAGCTAAAATATATCCTCAGCGAATAAATTCACGGCAAGAACAAGCATTGAACACCAATGCATAAATGACAATGCAACAATGCAACAATGTCAGTACATACATAATCCAAGCCTTCAAATTCCACGCCGTCACGCCCATCGTTTTCGCTGTGCTGTACCGTTTTGTAAATGACGTTGAGAAGGTATGGAAGCTGGGAAGCTCTAATCATGCAGGCTGTAATAACAGAAAAGAAGTTTGTTGGAAGAAAATGCATTTAAAAACATCATTCATCCCATTTCATATGGGGCATGGATGTTGTATTGTATGCTTATGAGGGGTAGTTTGTCCCCTCAATGTTGGCTTTTCCCCATGGGCGTATGTTTCGGAAAATTATTGAGGGACCAGTGGAGTGCCTATATTTGAGTCAAGCAGGAGGGGGCAAACGGATTTGCAGGGAGAGGGGGGGGGGGCACCTACGACCATTAAAAAGTCCTTGGATTTCGACCGCTATTTTGTCAAAGGGTACATTTCGACATAATATAATTAGTCATCAACTAAATTGTCCTGTGGAGGGGCCTAATCTACCACTATGGTTTCTGATTGGTCGGATTTCAACCCTAACTCCACCACTCAGTTCTAAGGTTTTCTTTTGGTATCCCTTGATAAGTTACCTCACACTGCTGAAATTACACGTATACCACAAACCCGGATCGGTATCCCAAAAAATCAAGCTGGAGCCCTCCAAAAAAGGAGAGATTCCAACAAATAAATGTCCGGGTCAGGAAAATGGCTCTGTTGCACCGAATATTTTTTTTCCAGATGCCTTCTAAAATTGCGTATGACACCGAAAAGCATACCGGATCTCGAAAAATCGAGGTGGGATACAAAAACATGGCGTCAGAGGTTCGAAAAATCAGGTCGGGATCCGGACTTTAAAAAAAACAGAAAAGATCCACACAAATCGCGTTGAGCCCAGAAAGCTGGCATTGGGTCTCCGGAACCACGCGCCTGGGCGCGATAAGTCGCGCTGGGACCCAGACAAAATCGCACCGAAGTCCCAAAATCATACTGGGGCCCCACAAATGTGCGTCAGAAGCCCCAAATATACACAGCGGGACCCTAAGAGTACAACGGTGCCAGAAAGTACAACTAGCCCTCCAAAGCGCACAGAGTCGGCCAAAAAGCGATAGGGCCTTAAAACATGCGTTGCAGCCCTAAATAAACATACCGGGAGCTCTAAGAAAAATACACTGCAAGCTCGCAAGGCGCACAGGGGCCATGATAACGCACAAGGGCCTGGAAAAGAGGCTGTGGCCACAAAAGGCAACATGGTTCCAAAACGTACAAAACGACCGGCAGCTAAATAAACACATCGGGATCTTCGAAAACGCCCCGACACGTAAAAAATACTCTGTGCACAAAAAAACACAACAAAGCCCTAAAACGAGCAGGGTTTAGAAGATGTATTAGGCCCATAACTTCAAAGTAAAATGTATTACCCACCACTTTAAAATACAAAATTTTACAATTTCAGGCATTCCAGTTCATAGCACCCGGTCGCCACGACGGCAACGTCAGTGCACGTACACACCCATTTTTCGTATTCGGTGCATTCGCCACACTTCGTGCGATGCTATGGTTTCTGCTAGGCCTTCTGCGTTTTGCTAATTGCTGCCACATGATAGACTTACGCCATATTTGGCGTGATGGAATAATTCGCATGGGCGTTCGCTTCGAAAAGTCGAGTGATTAAATTCGATCATTAGTTTCCTACTTCCCACATTTTCTGGTAGTTATGAAATGCGGTTTCCGCTGAGCTTTGATGCACTTCATATCTTTGCTGCTATCCTCCCAGATTGGATACCGAACCGAGGCCAAGTCTCGGCGTTCTTTTTTGGACCCGTTGCGTCTTTCTTGGTCTATGATTGTGTATTATGGCTCCAATCCATTTTTGTTAGGGGCCTAAAGCATTTTCGAACCCCCTGCTCGTTTTAGGGTTTGTTGAATTTTGTGCACAGAGGATTTTTTTTTGACGTGTCAGGGCGTTTTCGAAGATCCCGATGTGTTTATTTAGCGCCGGTCTTTTTGTTTGTTTTGGAACCATGTTGCCTTTTGCGGCCCCAGCCACCTTTTCAGGCTATTGTGCGTTATCATGACCCCTGTGTGCCTTGAGAGCTTCCGGTGTATTTTTTAGACCTCCTGGTATGTATATTTATGGCTGCAACGCATGTATTAAGGCCCTGTCGTTTTTGTGGGACTGTGCGCTTTGGAGGGTCAGTTGTATTTTCGGCCCCCGTTGTGCTCCTGGGGTCCCGATGTGTTTATTTTGGGTTTCTGACGCACACTTGTGGGGCCCAAGTACAATTTTGGGGCTTCGGTACGATGTTTCTAGGTCCCAGAGTGGCTTATCGCACCCAGGCGCGTGGTTCCGGAGACCCATCCCCAGTTTTCTGGGCTCAATACGATTTTGTGAAACTTTTGTGATTTTTTTTTAAAGTCCGAATCCCGGCTTGATTTCTCGAGCCCTTGGCGCCATGTTTTTGCATCCCACCTCGATTGTTCGAGATCCGGTTTGTTTTTCGGTGCCGTACGCAATTTGTGAAGGCATCTGATTATATGTTCGGTGTTTCTGATTATGTGTTGGAATCCATCCTTATTTTGGAGGGCTCCAGCTTGATTTGTGTTTGTGTTTGTGGTCACACTGTGCTTACGTGTGGCCCTAGACGGCAATTTTTTAGAGCCTCGACGGGACTACCGATGGGAATTGTGGGTCCCAAGCGCAATATTTGGGGGGGGGGCCGGTTCGAGTTTGTGCGATGCGTTGTATTTAGCTGTGGCCCCAACGCGATTTTGGCGGTTCCTGTCGCAATTTTTCGGGCCTCGGAGCGAGTTTTCCGGGGCTCGCCGTATTTATTTGGAGACCCATACGCGAATTCTGGTGGACCGACGCGAATTTTGGTGGCCCCAGCGCGATTTTTGAGGCCCCGACACGATTCTTGGGAGCTTATCCCTCTCAGGATGGAGGGGGCATTTGCCCCTTTGATATAGCACTGTGGCCACTGAAGGATTTTTTTTTGTCCCAGAGTGACATTCCGGTTAAAATTGATTTTGGGGGCAGCTGCAACTTTTGGGGCCCCGGCGCGACCTTCTGGGCCTCCAGTGTGATTTTCAAGGGCTGCGACGCGACTTTTTTGAGTCCAATGTGATCTTTTGGGCCCCGACGTCATTTTCTTGGATCCCTAGCGCGAGCTATAGCGGCCTCGACACTTTTTGGGGGTCCAATGCGTTTTGGAGGCTTTTGGCGTCATTGTTGGGCCCCCAGAGTGATTATCCATGTCCGGATTGTTCTTCGTTGCTCCGGCTTCATTTGTTTTGGTCCCAATGAGACTGTTGGGGCACGGTACGACCTGTCGTGGCCCTGGCATGATTTTCGTGGTCCGGGCGTGAATTTTTGGTACCCCAGGCTCAGCGTAATTTTCGGGGGCCCCGGCTGGATCTTTTGGGGCCAATATCGTTATTTTAAAATACCCAGACTCGACTCTTACTATTTCTTAGGGGTTGGTTGGTTGGTTATTTGGGCTTACGGCCGCATCGACTGCGTTGGTCATACAGCGCCCACTATTTCTTAGGGGGTTCTTCTTGCAAATTATAGGCCTCCTGTCGCGTCGTCTCATTTCCTAGAGCCTTTTTTACCGGTTTTCGATGTCTCCTTGTGTGTCCTACCCTCCTCCATATTCAATGGTCCTCCTCTCCCGTCTTGGAGGGCCTCCTCTTGCATTCTGGGGCCCCTTTAACATGGCATGGGGCTTCCTCTCATCTTCGAGGGGAATTCTCTGCCAAATTAGGGGCCTCTTGCCACGCCTCGTGTGCCTCCTCCTTTATCCTGGCAAAGCCTTACCCGTCTTGAGGGATCTTCAATTTTGGAAACCTCACCTCCTTCCATACCTGCTATCACTCCCATCTTAAGGGCCTCCTCTCATTTCCTGGGAACTCCTTCCGATCTTCGGGGCCTCATTTGGTCCTGGAGACCTACTCCTTCTCGAGTCCGGCAGGTGCCTCATTTCTCTTCTAGAGGCCTTCTCTTTCAAATTAGGGGCCTCCTCTCACGTCTTGGGGGCCTCCTGCTCTGCGTTCTCCTGCTCTGCGCTTTGGATTCGATCTTTACCCATCTTAGGGGTGGTCTCTTATCTCCTGGTGGACTCCTCTTCTCTCCCAGGCGCCTCCTCTGCCAAATTACTGGCAACCTTTCCTATCTTAGTGGCCTTGTTATTTCCCGGGGACCTTCTTAGTCGTCTTCGAGCCTTCTTTTCCGCTTGGGAGCCATCTCTCTTATCCAATGGCCTTTCTCTCCTATTTTAGGGGCCTCCTCGTTCATCATGGGGTCTCATTTCCAACCTTGTGTCGTTCTCTTCCGAATTAGGTGCCTCCTGCCACGTCTCTGGATCATCCTTTTCTATATCGGTGGAACCTCACCCGTTTGGGGCCTGCTTTTGCGTCTCCGAAACCTCATCTCATATCCAATGGCTTCCTCTTCCGTCTTAGGGCCTCCTCTCATATTCTGCGGCCTCCTTTCCGGTGTTGGAGCCTCTTTTGCAATCCCGGTTGCCTCCGTGCCATTTTTGACACTCTCTTGATTTCTGGGGACTCCTACCCTCTCCTAGGTGACTCCTTTTTCAAATTAGGGGCCTCCTCTCACGTCATGGGGGCCTCCTTATCTGTGTCTGGAGCCTCATTATCCTCTTAGCAGGGTGCTTTTGCGTCCTAGTCCTAGATCTTCTCTTCCAGGTTCCTCCTCTTCCAAAATATGGGCCTCAGCTGGCTGGTCTCGGTGGCTTTCTCTCATTCCTGCGGAGACCTTCTTACCCGTCTTGGGGCCCCTATTGCGTCCGGAGAAGTCTCCCCTTTCAGGTCTTAATTTTATATTGCAGGGGCATCCTCTTCCGTCTTGGGGGCCTCGTTTTCCAACTTAAGAATATCCTGCCACCCATCGGAAGCCTTTTCGTCTAACCTGGGTGACTTCTTGCCCGTCTCGGTGGCATCCTTTCCGTCCTGAGGGCCTCCTTTTCGTGCTGGGGTCTCCTTTTCGTCCTGATGCCTCCTTTTCGTCCTGGGGGGCTACCTTCCTCTCTCTGTTCTACGTCTTAGGGGCCTCTTTTTCGTCATTGGGTGCATCCTTTTCGTTCTAGGGGCCTCCTTTTCGTCCTGGGGCCTCCTTTTAGTCCTGGGGGCCTCCTCCCAATCTCTGTTCTACGTCTTGGGGCTTCCTTTGCGTTCTGGGGCAATCTTTTCGTCCTGGGGGCCACCTCACAATCTCTGTTCTACGTCTTAGGGGCCTGCTTTTCGTCCTGGTGGCCTCCTTTTCGTCCTGGGGGCCTCCTTTTCGTCCTGGTGGCCTCCTTTTCGTCCTGGAGACCTCATCCCAATCTCTGTTCTACGTCTTGGGGGCTTCCTTTGCGTTCTGGGGCATCCTTTTCGTCATGAGGGCCTCCTTTTCGTCCTGGGGGCCACCTCACAATCTCTGTTCTACGTCTTAGGGGCCTCCTTTTCGTCCTGGGGGTCTCCTTTTCGTCCTGGGGACCTCATCCCAATCTCTGTTCTACGTCTTGGGGTTATCCTTTTCGTCCTTTGGTGCATCCTTTTCGTCCTGGGGTTGGTTGGTTGATTGTTGGAGTGTAGGGGCGCATGGACTGCGTCTTTCGTCCTGGGGCCTCCTTTTCGTCCTGGGGGCCTCCTTTTCGTCCTGGGGACCTCATCCCAATCTCTGTTCTACGTCTTGGTGCCTTCCTTTTCGTCCTGGGGCCTCCTTTTCGTCCTGGGGCCTCCTTTTCGTCCCGGGGGGCCTCCTTTTCGTCCTGGGGGCCTCCTCCCAATCTCTGTTCTACGTCTTGGGGCATCCTTTTCGTCCTTGGGTGCATCCTTTTCGTCCTGGGGTCTCCTTTTCGTCCTGGGGGCCTCCTCCCAATCTCTGTTCTACATCTTGGTGCCTCCTTTTCGTCCTGGGGCCTCCTTTTCGTCCCGGGGGGGCCTCCTTTTCGTCCTGGGGGCCTCCTCCCAATCTCTGTTCTACGTCTTGGGGCCTCCTTTTCGTCCTTGGGTGCATCCTTTTCGTCATGGGGTCTCCTTTTCGTCCTGGGGGCCTCCTTTTCGTCCTGGGGGCCTCCTTCCAATCTCTGTTCTACGTATCGGGGCCTCCTTTTCGTCCCGGGGGCCTCCTCCCAATCTCTGTTCTACGTCTTGGGGCCTCCTTTTCGTCATGGGGGCCTCCTTTTCGTCATGGGGGCCTCCTTTTCGTCATGGGGGCCTCCTTTTCGTCATGGGGCCTCCTTTTCGTCCTGGGGGCCTCCTCCCAATCTCTGTTCTACGTCTCTTATAGAGACCTGGTTATATTTCCTGGTGGCCTCGTCAGTCTTGAGGCCTCATTGACAGCATGATATTCTGTTCCGTCGGCCTCCTTGCTCACCTTTTTTGCTGTGCATTTGCGGATAGGGGTCTCCTCAAATTTCAGGGGGGACGGCGCCCCCCAGTTTCACGGCAGGGGGGGGGCGACTGCCCCCCCCCCCCCTGCCCCCCGGTGGCGACGCCCTTGGTTAGGCTAGGTTATGCTAGGGTAGTTCAATTGTGAAAATGTGCTCCTTTTATTTCCGACGGGGTGGGGATGGCCGGCTGGTAAAGGTGTTGAGCTCTGGGTACCAAGGGTCCTAGGTTCAACACTCGCACCGCTTGGGACATTTCCCAAACTCGCGGCCCACCGGCGAAACTGTGTGGTCGGCGCCATTGGGTGTAAATGTGCATAAATTATGCCGTGAAGCACCCACACTATCAAGCCCAGTAAATATCGTAATAATGCATTGCAATATTGCACATAAACCACTTGACGGTATGATATCTGTCCATCAGAACAGAACAAGAGTATTGTGTTTCCCACTGCATCAAAACAAAATTAAATGCTATTTGATACTAATTGTGACAGGATCTGTTTTAACATGTGACAGCCTGACGGAGTCTGATTTTTTTTGTAGGTGACAGGCTGGACACCTTTTTCATCTCTGCTTCATCGTTTGAAGACAAAAGAACCACAGATCTAAGGAGATATCTCTTACACCCTCCATAGGAAGTAGAGTTCAAGGAAAATAAGCATAGAACGCGAGCAGAAATGCAAACATTTCCTCATGGTTAGTAAGAAATGCAAACATTTCCTCATGTATTTGCATCGGCTGACCCTGATTTGTGACATATTCTTCCAGGATTGAGGACGAAATAAAACAGATGCAGATGTGCAGATGATGCGTGATGTGCTATATGTGTGTGAAATGAAGAAGCGACAATGAGCTAACCGCTGCACGGACTGATTCGAATATCATGAAAAACGTCCGACACCGATTGATTCTTTCTTCCACGGAACAAGATCAGTCGAACATTTTAAGTACCGATGTTGCTCTGTTGGCAATGTGCTGCTGTTCCCGAAATATTAAAATTGAATGGAAATTGATAAATCAACACTGATCAATGGCATGGAATCGGGGGAGACCAGCAAGCTACTTCATGGAAATATTGTGTTCCTTGTTCAGTGAATTGCGAACGCAAACTCAATCATGATTTCATCATGATTTGATCATGCTTCAGCCGATTCTACCCTTGGAAATACGACTGGTGCTGGCATCGGTTCTGAAATGGAATCCCATCAATTCTGAAGCGCTATTTCACCAATGTCATTGGACACAAAGAGCCGTGCTAATATATCTGCACCATACATCAGCCGATATTTTTGGCCGTTGCAAATCATGACATGCTCGTAAATAATGTGAAGGCTGCAACCCGAAGGAAGAGAGATAGGCTGGCTTGGGAAAATTATCCGTGGTCGAGAACCTCACCCCGGGGTGCCAGGTGCTGTGGACGGGCATGCCATCCACAAGCTAGCAGGCCATCACCTCGCCGCCCACCACCTTCCAATCGGTGTACCTTTATTTGCTCCAAATATTTGCAAAATTTTGATGACCACGTGCGTTTCGGTACGTCTCGCATTGCACAATGCAATGAGTTGAAAATGTTGGCTTGAACGATGGTGAGCGATTAGAAGACTTTTATCATGGGACATGGGCGCGAAATGACCTCGTAATCGGGGCACCCTAAAGCCCAAATAATCAATCAATCTCATGGGATAACTCAAAAGAAATGACGACGAATCCGCTTGCACTTGTCAGCTTGTAGATGATCATGTTTCATTGAAGTAGGAACATTAACTATGCAAAGTGCTATATACTTATTTACGTGGACGGCATTTCGAATCATTGCAAGTCGCTGCGCGGGCGATAACATGCCCAAGGCAGTTGCTGGCGCCTGGATGAATGGTTGCTCGACGGCGTGCGTTGCGCTCTCTTTACAACAAAAAGATTTTCATCAAGATAGGATCCGCCTTAAAGTCACTTCTTGCAGATGCGCACCCAATGTACTCGATTATTCTGCCTCTGTCGACTGTCATATAGCTTGCCTCAGAAAATGTCTGAAAATTCAGGATGAAGATATCTCAAAACTGAAAGTTGAGTAGTCCAAGTCTGCATTTTTCTTCTTGTGGGGAGTGGGTGGGGTGCGGGGTAAGCTGAGAAAAAAATGGCATCATCTAGTGATCTTGAAACACAAACGTCACCCCTGCTATTGGCAAGCGGCTGCAGTGCGACCGCAGCTTATTGCGACGCTATCCCCGCTCCCCGGGGCCCATGCATCAAGTCGGTCAACAGTCGTAACCTTCAGCTTTTCCAACAGCGGTCAGCTTGTCACTTTGCATGTCCTCCTCAAACAATGTGCAGTGCCGCTCAAGCGGCTTAAAAGTGGAGCTCGGAAATCGCCAACAAAACTCCTCGGACGCGCTGCCGCCACACGCAGACCACGGCAACCCGGCCGTTCTCGCCCGGCCCGAACTACACTCTGGCCGCACAGTGTGCATAGCCTGAGGCTAGGGGTGGAGAAAACACTGCACGGCTTGTTTGCAAAAGTTCGTAATACAGTTGGCCGCTGCGACACGGTCCGACGTTGCTTGCTCGGCGGGTGGTCAGCCGGAACTTTACCCGCCCGGCAGGTAGTCTGAGCCGCAGACACAGCTGTGCTGCGGAACTTTACCCGCCTGGCAGGTAGTCTGAGCCGCAGACACGGCTGTGCTGCGGTGCAGTATACACGCGCAGATAATGCACGAGCAAGGTGCGTGTCCTCCAAGCTATTTTTGACCCCTCGGCATGCCTCGACGCAGCCAAATCAGGGGCGGATTCAGGAATTATCATCGGAGAGGAGGGGCACATTTCCTGGGAGGGGCTGCTTCAGCAGAAAATTCGCTGAGCGGCAAGGTGTTGTGCTCTCGAGCATACTTGAGGGATGCCTTTTCGTCTCAAAGGGCTCTTGTCCTCCGAAAGGAATTCTTGGCCGACACATCCTTTGAACGGATGGGGTGCTCTCGAGCCTCCCTGGAGGGGAAGACACACACTCCTAGTGCCTTCCTCCCTCACCCTCCACCGAGTCAGATAGCGCCGCGGTCACAAAGACACGAACGACTGGTGTGACGAGACCAGCCTGCTGTCAACTCAGTCCGCTTGCTGACACCGCACTGAGTCTGACGACTGCCGAGGTGCTACTGCAGGTGTAGTCTGACAATGGCTGAGGTGCTACTGCAGGTGTAGTCTGACGATGGCCAAGGTGCTACTGAACTTGAATTCTGACGACGGCCGAAGTGTTCCGGCTCGGCCACCCTCAGCCATAAAATGATGCAAAAATGGGAGCAGGTGTGGATAGTCAGACATGACCAGCCGGCCAGACCAACCAGTGATGTTCGTTGTCGTATTGTGTGGTGTTGTAGTCCAGTCACGTCACATCACAGAACACCCGCAGTACACCGTGGGTGGTGTTGTAGTCCAGTCATGCCACCCACGACAGTCAGCCACACAGTTGTGTGACACGACTGTCGTGGCACAGTCGTGTGGTCGTCTGCTCCTGTTCCAGACGGACGTGTTCACGTGTCCCGAGGTCTGGGGGACGGATGGAGGCTATCGAGGAGACAAGGACCAATAGTTTTTATTCCGGTAAGTTTTGTTAGCCCGCGCCGTCTCCGGGGGATTGATATGCCACCCCCCCCCCTAAGGTTTTCCGCGGATAGTGAGAGCGGCGCGCGGCAGCGTGCCGCAAGTCAGCATACCCTTTCCCACATCAATTTGGCATGTTGTGTCCAAATTTTGCGGTCAGGTCATCTAGGGTCAAAGAGTTAGTCAAGGTCAAGTGAGGTCACCTCCAGAAAAGCTTAGCCAGTCGTCACGCTTTAACGGATAAAGATTTCGTCACGCTTTAACAGATTTAATGAAACTTTCAGCGTTTGCTTATCTGTAGGGACGAAACAAAGCGCACCAGAATAATTGTATATTTATTTCCGTTTTTGATAACTTATTAGTTTTGCATATTTGCCCATTAGAGCTAAAATCAAAGAGTCTGGGTAAATAAAGCATTTTTTATGAGTGCAAGTTGACTTCGAACAACATTTTTCGGTCCCCTCTATCCAATAGAACAATACAAATACAAGAAAATTGAAAACTAAAAATTTTGAAATTTAAAAAACAAATTTGATTTTTGGGTGGCCAAAAATGTCAAGGCCATGGTCGACTTCGCCTTCCTTTTCTGATTCCAATTTTTTTCTTCCCCAATCTTCAAAATGAACTCACCAGAGACAAACACATGATGTACGTCGTAAAAACCTAGGCCCCCTAGTGACGTCACTTTTTTGGGGGTGGGATGACAATTTTTGGGGTGATACCTGACCCTACTCGTCGAGCGCTTTCCGTTGTCACCTCTTTCGTTTTCGTGCGACGCTTAGTTTGGAGATTAGAGGGGGTGGGTTATCACCCCACCCCCCCGAAACTGGGTGTGAGGATATGACCAGAAAGACGGGGAGGGCGAATAGAGGGATAGCTTGTTTTCTTTCCTGTGCGTATAATTTCAGTTGTGGTTATTGGTTTTACAACACGTCAACCGTTGAGTCATGTAGCGTCGCCAATCTCTCACGCCGATTGGTTGCGGGCGAAGAGTAGCCACAGGTGAGGCTCGAACCCACAATCTTTCGATTGTGAGACGGGCAACTTACCCCTAGACTATTCGTCCCCATAATAAGTTCAATTAGGGAATCGCCATTATTTCATTCAGATTGATTGAGTCTAGTGGTGTATATTGTTTACTTTAGGTAACATGGGAATTGCACCATTCAGTGTTCTTGGAGACCTGTGTCCTGGAGACCTGCTGACTGTGTTAGTAGGGGATAGTTTCTTGGAAATGGTTTTTCTTTCTTGTGTGTAGCAAATTAAGATAGGGACGCCTCACCTGGACCTCGTACCACTTCCAGGGCCAGGAGTTGTATGTCGACAGCAGCAGCGGCGACCATGACTGGGACCGTGACTGGGACCGTGACTGGGACCATGACTGGGACCATGACTGGGACCGTGACTGGGACCATGACTGGGACCGTGACCATGACTGGGACCGTGACTGGGACCATGACTGGGACTGATGGGACCATGACTGGGACCATGACTGGGACCGTGACTGGGACCATGACTGGGACCGTGACTGGGACCATGACTGGGACCATGACTGGGACCATGACTGGGACCGTGACTGGGACCGTGACTGGGACCGTGACTGGGACCGTGACTGGGACCATGACTGGGACCATGACAGGGACCGTGACTGGGACTGTGACTGGGACTGATGGGACTGACGGCCTCAGCGGGCTGGCAATGTGACCATGGTCGGGCCCGGTAGCCGCCAGCCGGGACCAGGGGACAGTGACTGGGACCATGACTGGGACTGATGGGACTGACGGCCTCAGCGGGCTGGCAATGTGACCATGGTCGGGCCCGGTAGCCGCCAGCCGGGACCAGGGGACAGTGACTGGGACCGTGACTGGGACCATGACTGGGACCATGACTGGGACCATGACTGGGACCATGACTGGGACCGTGACTGGGACCATGACTGGGACTGGGACCGTGACTGGGACCATGACTGGGACCATGACTGGGACTGATGGGACTGACGGCCTCAGCGGGCTGGCAATGTGACCATGGTCGGGCCCGGTAGCCGCCAGCCGGGACCAGGGGACAGTGACTGGGACCATGACTGGGACTGATGGGACTGACGGCCTCAGCGGGCTGGCAATGTGACCATGGTCGGGCCCGGTAGCCGCCAGCCGGGACCAGGGGACAGTGACTGGGACCATGACTGGGACCATGACTGGGACCGTGACTGGGACCGTGACTGGGACCATGACTGGGACCATGACTGGGACCGTGACTGGGACCGTGACTGGGACCATGACTGGGACCATGACTGGGACCGTGACTGGGACCATGACTGGGACCGTGACTGGGACCATGACTGGGACCATGACTGGGACCATGACTGGGACCATGACTGGGACCATGACTGGGACTGATGGGACTGACGGCCTCAGCGGGCTGGCAATGTGACCATGGTCGGGCCCGGTAGCCGCCAGCCGGGACCAGGGGACAGTGACTGGGACCGTGACTGGGACCATGACTGGGACCGTGACTGGGACCGTGACTGGGACCATGACTGGGACCATGACTGGGACCGTGACTGGGACCGTGACTGGGACCATGACTGGGACCATGACTGGGACCGTGACTGGGACCATGACTGGGACCATGACTGGGACCATGACTGGGACTGTGACTGGGACTGATGGGACTGACGGCCTCAGCGGGCTGGCAATGTGACCATGGTCGGGCCCGGTAGCCGCCAGCCGGGACCAGGGGACAGTGACTGGGACCATGACTGGGACCATGACTGGGACCGTGACTGGGACCATGACTGGGACTGTGACTGGGACTGATGGGACTGACGGCCTCAGCGGGCTGGCAATGTGACCATGGTCGGGCCCGGTAGCCGCCAGCCGGGACCAGGGGACAGTGACTGGGACTGTGACTGGGACCATGACTGGGACCGTGACTGGGACTGTGACTGGGACCATGACTGGGACTGTGACTGGGACTGATGGGACTGACGGCCTCAGCGGGCTGGCAATGTGACCATGGTCGGGCCCGGTAGCCGCCAGCCGGGACCAGGGGACAGTGACTGGGACCGTGACTGGGACCATGACTGGGACCGTGACTGGGACTGGGACCATGACTGGGACCGTGACTGGGACCATGACTGGGACTGATGGGACTGACGACCTCAGCGGGCTGGCAATGTGACCATGGTCGGGCCCGGTAGCCGCCAGCCGGGACCAGGGGACAGTGACTGGGACCATGACTGCGACTGTGACTGGGACCGTGACTGGGACCATGACTGGGACTGTGACTGGGACTGATGGGACTGACGGCCTCAGCGGGCTGGCAATGTGACCATGGTCGGGCCCGGTAGCCGCCAGCCGGGACCAGGGGACAGTGACTGGGACCGTGACTGGGACCATGACTGGGACCGTGACTGGGACTGGGACCATGACTGGGACCATGACTGGGACTGTGACTGGGACTGATGGGACTGACGGCCTCAGCGGGCTGGCAATGTGACCATGGTCGGGCCCGGTTAGCCGCCAGCCGGGACCAGGGGACAGTGACTGGGACTGACTGTCTCAGCCGGCAGTGTCGACCCCCACCGCTCACACAAATCAGAGCCGAACGTTAGAGCAATGATTGAAAGTAAAATACGGTGAAACGTTTTGGCCCACATTGACAAGGAATGCTGTGCTTTTAATACAAATTAGATATATTAAATCTCAAACTTTTCGATCATGGATCATTTTCAAGAGTAACAATATTTTGTACACATCAATTCATGACAAATATCATACACTGAAATCACGCTCGAATCCGAATCGCATCAAGATGCGATTCGATGGGCCAACGGTGACCGGTGTCCACCTCAGTGTTGCCGACAGTGACCAGTGTCTACCTCAGTGACCAGTGTCTACCTCAGTGTTGCCGACAGCGACCAGTGTCTACCTCAGTGCTGCCAACAGTGACCAGTGTCTGCCTCAGTGTTGCCGACAGTGACCAGTGTCTACCTCAGTGCTGCCAACAGTGACCGGTGTCTACCTCAGTGACCAGTGTCCACCTTAGTGCTGCAGACAGTGACCAGTGTCTACCACAGTGCTGCCGACAGTGACCAGTGTCTACCTCAGTGTAGCCGACAGTGACCAGTGTCTACCTCAGTGTAGCCGACAGTGACCAGTGTCTACCTCAGTGTTGCTGGCAGTGGCCAGTGTCTACCTCAGTGCTGCCGACAGTGACCAGTGTCTACCTCATGTTGCTGACAGTGACCAGTGTCTACCTCAGTGCTGCCGACAGTGACCAGTGTCTACCTCAGTAACCAGTGTCCACCTCAGTGCTGCAGACAGTGACCAGTGTCCACCTCAGTGCTGCAGACAGTGACCAGTGTCTACCTCAGTGTTGCCGACAGTGACCAGTGTCCACCTCAGTGTTGCCGACAGTGACCGGTGTCTACCTCAGTGCTGCCGACAGTGACCAGTGCCTACCTCCGTGTTGTCGACAGGTTGACCGGTGGTACTGTCACTGTTGACATCGATACCCCCGAGTTCCCTGAGCCGGGACATGCCGCTCAGGTGCTCCTCAGAGAAACACCAGTGCTATATTCGCCCAACCATGTATGTATCACAGAAAACATTCCTGCGCGGCTCCGTGCGGTTCGGTCGAGCCTCCACCCCAGACAAACTCGGAGATCCACAGAGGTTCAGGTCGGCTAGGCCGAGCCTCCGCCCCAGACACACTCGGAGTTCGGTCGAGCCTCCGCCCAGACACACTCGGAGTTCCCACAGAAGTTCCTCGGGTGGTGAGTGTGCAACGCAACGGGGATCTGTCGCAGCAGCGTACCAAAATCACGTTCACCTGAGTGCCAGATGTGAATAAAAATCTTCTAATTTTGCTATGCAACCAAAAAATAATATATATATATATATATATATAAAAATATAATATATATATATATATATATATCCGACTAATGCCAGTTCAACACGATTCCTGGCCTGTGTACCGCCCGGCACCACTTCAAAAACATGGAAACGATAATTGTGGGTCATTCATGTCATGCGGGCTCTGTTATCATGTACCTGTATATTGGATGCAATGATGCAAACCGACAGAAGATGCCGACGAAAAGACTAACATCTGACTTGGGATGCAAACATTCCTCCTGTTACGTGATTTTTTTGTATCAGTTGGTGTATCAGAGGTGTGTCGGACGTTCCCCAGACAGCGGCTGTGCAGCGCCATGTTAGCCCGTCAGAGATGTGTCGGACGTTCCCCAGTTAGGTGTGTCGGCGTTCCCCACGGCGGCTGTGTAGCGTCTGTTAGCCCGTCAGAGGTGTGTCGGACGTTCCCCAGACGGGGGTTTTTGGTTTCTGGGGGGAGCGGTTATGTAGCTTGTTAGCCCGTCAGAGGTGTGTCGGACGTTCCCCAGACAGCGGCTGTATAGCGTCCTGTTAGCCCGTGAGAGGTGTGTCGGACGTTCCCCAGACAGCGGCTGTGTAGCGTCCTGTTAGCCCGTCAGAGGTGTGTCGGACGTTCCCCAGACAGCGGCTGTGTAGCGTCCTGTTAGCCCGTCAGAGGTGTGTCGGACGTTCCCCAGACAGCGGCTGTGCAGCGCCATGTTAGCCCGTCAGAGGTGTGTCGGACGTTCCCAGCCCCAGTTAGTGGGCCTGTCGAGGTGTGTGGACGTTCCCCAGAGCGTTATGTTAGCCCGTCAGAGGTGTGTCGCACATTCCCCAGACAGCGGCTGTGCGGCGTCCTGTTAGCCCGTCAGAGGTGTGTCGCACATTCCCCAGACAGCGGCTGTGCGGCGTCCTGTTAGCCCGTCAGAGGTGTGTCGCACATTCCCCAGACAGCGGCTGTGCGGCGTCCTGTTAGCCCGTCAGAGGTGTGTCGCACATTCCCCAGACAGCGGCTGTGCGGCGTCCTGCTGGCCCGTCAGAGGTGTGTCGGCCGTTCCCCAGACAGCGGCTGTGCGGCGTCCTGTTAGCCCGTCAGAGGTGTGTCGCACATTCCCCAGACAGCGGCTGTGCGGCGTCCTGTTAGCCCGTCAGAGGTGTGTCGCACATTCCCCAGACAGCGGCTGTGCGGCGTCCTGTTAGCCCGTCAGAGGTGTGTCGCCCGTTCCCCAAAAAGGGGCTTGTGGGGCCCCCTCCGGCCCTCTGGGAGGTGGGCATTCCCCCCCAAAAGCCGTGTTGGGTGCTTTTTTGCCTTCGCAGAGGTGTGTCGCACAGTCCCCAGACAGCGGCTGTGCGGCGTCCTGCTGGCCCGCAGGAGTTGCGTCGGAGGCGGCTGTGTGGTCGCAGCAGCAGCAGCAGACTGCTGCCCGGCGACACGGCCGTCGCAGCAGCAGCAGCAACAGCATCAGGCCCGACGCCAGCATGCCGGCGCCGGCCGACACGAACGTCAGGTCGTAGCTGCCCGTCCGATCGAACATCATGCCTGCAGCCAAGGTCACGCCAGGTCAGGTCACGCGCCTGGATCCGGTCACGAGCGTCCCTTTAGGTTTCACGCCTACAACAACCAGTCAATAGCTATGCCGGGTAAGTTCGGAAGTTCCCACATGCCAACACTTAATAACACACCGCAGGCAACAACATACAAGGCACGACCAGGGGCGGTGGGTGAGGAAGAGAAAGTCGCGATTGCACCTCCCCCCCCCCTAGAATAAATGTTTTCAGGTTGTTGAGGTCCTTACTTGGGCGTGTATCGTTCCAGACTACCCGGACACAGGCAGGCGCCAGCGACATTGGTGCACATTCGATATTCGCGCCACCTATGCTTTGGTCCTTACGTTACTACAGTTCCCACCTTAGGTTTTGGTTCCGGAAATTCGACGGCTGTTTTTAGTTTGTGTTGCCAAAGAATCACTTTTCGGAGCTTGGCATCACTTTTTCTAGACCTTTCGGTTGCGCCGAAGACCACTACTACAGCACCGGTGGAAAGATAAAGCAATTCATTTACTCCTTAAAAGCGAAGTTGGCGAGGTTGAATTTTTGCAAACCGTCTCCGTGACATTCATCAGGTCGGCAAGCGTTTCAAATAGTTCCATTTAAATTCAACTCCATTTGTAGATGTAGTTGGTTGGTTGGTTATTGGTTTTGAACGGGTGGTAGTGGGGCGCCCCCCCCCCCCGGTTGGGGGGGGGGGGGGGGGGGGGGGGACAAAAATATGTGCTGGAATGCTATGCAAGCATGAATGCAATCATTCCAACGTCAAAAGACGAGGAATGATCATGCATTTAAAAACAATGGAACTCACCAGAGGTCAAGGGCGCATCCAAAATTGTCATGGGGAATTTTGTCTGGAGGGGCGCCACTGTGAAAATACCTGGAGGGACGCCTCTGGCTGACAATTTAGAGGTAGGGGTGCACTCGAGCTTTCCCGGAGGGGCGGCTTTTCATGGCCGGAGGCGCGTCACTCTCCATGGGGGTGGGGCACATGCCTCCAGTGACCCATGTATCCGCCACTGCCTGGGCTTTCCAAAGCAGCGCTTGCCTCCCTGGCCCTTTTTATAACATGTAAGCTTCCCTCACATGCTAGATAAGAAATGGAGTTTCGGGGATACTTGATGATGGCCTTCATTTGTAAGGCTGCTAAAAATGACATAGAAATAGATGTAGGCAGAACATATATTCCATAGACCCAGGGGCGGGTCCAGGAATTGTCATGAGGGAGGGGCACATTCCGGAGGAGGCACTCAGCGCGCACGACAAGCAAAATGCAAGTGTGTGTGTGTGTGTGTGTGTGTGTGTTGATTTTACCAGCCTGCCACCGTGTGGTGATATCGGCTGTTTCCGTGTGTTTCGTTGTGTTAGCATTAGGAGGGTATAAAGGGGTGAAGAGTATGGTAGGAGGATTAGTCGAGGGGTGGAAGAAGGGGTTGATTTGTTGAGCGGTGCCGGAGTAGATTTGTAGGCGTCTTGAAGCTTGGAGTGGGCTGAGTAGAGCTGAGTTGAGCAGAAGTACAGTAGAGCTGGTCGAAGTCCGAATGATGTGGCTGAGAAGAGTTGCCAGTCGGGACGGTGCCAAGTTGGGGTATGGGGTGTAGTGGGGGGTTTGGGGTTGGGTCATCGCCATAGTTGATTAACATTGCAAGAACCACAGTCAGTCTTTGGGGTATATTGTTTTCTGTTCTTTTCTTTAATCGGTATCATGTTTTTCTTTTCATTTTTGGGTATTTTGTTCGTTTTTTCTTCTCTTTTGTAACATATCTTTTTATTTTTATTTCTTTTTTTCTTCACAGTTGTTCGAGTATGCGTGTGATAGAGAGAAAGTGGAAGACATGTTCGTGTAGTGCTGGATGTTCGTCGTTGAGAGGGGTAGTGAGATTTAGTGGGATGTTGTGTGTGGCGCAGTAGTTGGTGATATGTTGTCTTTGGTGGTTGTATTTGGTGCCGTAAATGAGTATGTGTTCGATTGTAAGTGTTCGGTGACATGTTGTGCATTGTGGTCTCGGTTGTCGTAGGATGAGGTATGAATGTGTGAGTGCTGTGTGTCCTGTTCGCATTCGTGTTAGTGTACGTTCTTTGAATCTGGTGTGTTGGTTGATGGAGTGCCATTGTTCGTGTTTGGGGTGTATTTCGTGGAGTTGTGTTATTGTTGTGTCCCAGGTTTGTTGTATGTGTTTGTTGAGGGCTTGGCGTATTGTGGGGTAGTAGTCTGATTGTGAGTATGGGCATTGCGTGGTTTGCTGTAGTGTTGTGGCTAGGTTTGCTTCTGTGTCTGCGTGTTCATTACCGTGTATGTTTGTGTGGCTTGGGATCCAGAGAAGTAGTGGGCGTTGTTGGATGTTTAGTTTTTTATGTATGTAGAGTATTTTGGGGATGAGTGGATGTTTGAATTTGGTGTAGGGTGTTATGCTTTGTAGTGCTGATTTTGCGTCAATGGCTATGATGTTGTGTTCCATTTGTGTGTTGTAGGTGGTGGAGTAAGCCGAAAAGATTGCGTAGAGTTCTGTTGTTTATGTGGATGCTGTGTCGTGCAGACGGGCACGCAAGATGACTCGGGGCGGTGCTGTATTGGTGTATAGCACCGCCGCTGAGCCCGTCTGCTGCGTGGGTGTTTTGGATCCGGCTGTGTATATGATGTTATAGTTTGCGTATTGTGCTGTGAATTGTAGGAAGAGTTGTTGTATTTCTGCGTCTGTGGATGTGTGTTTTGGTTTGTCTATGAGAAAGTGTGTTGTGGGTGCTTGGTGTTTCCACCATGCTGTGGGTGGTGGGAGTGGTTGTGTTGTGGGGAGTGTGATTTGTAAACTATTTGCGTGTTGGTGTATGCGACATCCTATTGTGGTTTTAAGTCGTGATTTTTTCATAAGTTGGTGTTTGCGTTTGGTGCGGATTTTGAGTGCTTCAGTGCATGGGTGTTGTTTGACGAGTTGTGTTTTGTAGTGGTATCTAAGTAGTGCTTCTGTGCGTCTGTGTTTGAGTTCTGGTATGTGGTTGTATATGTGAAGTGCGAGGTAAGGTGTAGTGATGTATGCCCCGGTAGCTATTTTTAGGCATTGGCGTTGTAGTGTGTCTAGGACGTGGAGATTTGATTTGGCTGCGTTTTCAAAGAGTGGGGATCCGTATTCCATGATTGGTCGAATGATTGCTTTGCATAATGTCAGTAGTGTATTTCGGTCTGATCCCCAGTTTGTGCCAGAAAGTGCTCGTAATAGGTTTATTCTTTTTGAGGAGCGTTTTTGAATATTTATAATGTGGGGCCGAAAGGTGAGTCGTGGGTCTAGTGTGATACCTAGGAATTTTGTTGTGGTTACAAATGGTATGGGTGTGTGGTCTATTTTTAGTGGATGTAAGTTTGTTTGTCGAGTGTAGCCGAATAGCATGCATTTCGATTTGTGTGGTGCTATGTGTAAGTTAAGTAAGTCTAGCTTGTTGTATAGTTCCGATAGTGCGCTTTGTAGTGTTCCTAATGCGTTGTTGGGTGTTTCATGTGATGTCCAGAGTACAATGTCATATGCGTAAATTGCGATGTTGGTCGGGAAATTGTCAGTGATAGTGAGTTTGGGCCTAGAATAAAGAGAAGGGGACTTAAAACGTAGCCTTGCATTAAGCCGGTTGTGGGGAATTTAATGTCTGAAGTGTGGGGCCCAATTTTTACTTGAAATGATCGTTTTAGTAAGTAGAAATGGAAGTAGTGTAGTAGTCTTCCCTGTATGTCTAAGTTGTATAGGTGTTGTAAGAGTGCTGTGATGTTGATAGTGTCATAGGCTTGTTTGAGATGCAGAAAGACGGCGACGGTGCAGCGTTTCTTTGCCGCCGCTTCCTGGATGTGAGTGATGAGGTAGGTGAGGTTGTCAATCAGGAGCGGTTAGGGAGGAAGCCTGATTGTATAGGAGATATCAGTTTTTGTGTTTGAATAATGTAGAGGAGGCGTTTTTTGACAAGGCGTTCGAAGAGTTTGTGAAAACATCTGGTTAGTGCGATAGGACGGTAGGAGTCGCATAGAGTTGGGTCAGTGTTTGGTTTAGGGATAGGAATGAGCAAAGCGTGTAGCCAAGATTATGGGTATGTATGTGTTGTCCATGCGGTGTTGTAGGTGTCGAGTAATGTGTGTAGTGCTTGTGTTGGGAGGTGTTTGAAGAATGAATAGTGTATGTTGTCTGGTCCTTCGCTTGTGTTTCCTGTGTGTGCGATTGCTATTTGTAATTCTGTGAGTGTAAACCTAGTGTTGCAAAGATGGGGGCGTGTGTGTCTGAGTGGGGGTGGGGGGTGTCGTTGGAGTGTGGATGACCTAATGTGATAGTTGTGTGCGAAAATGTTTGCTATTTGTTGTGGATCTGTGGTGGTGACGTTGTTGTGTATGAGTGTGATGGCTTTGATTTGTGGTCTTTGTCGGTGTTGAAATGTTCCAAGAAGTGTCCAAATTTCGCCAAGAGGGGTGAATCTGTTACATTGATTGCAAAATGTATTCCAGGTCTTTTTGGCATTTTTAATGGTTCTTTTGCACGCTGCTCTGAGTTGTTTGTATGCTGTGAGTTTTCCGGTGTGCCGTGTCTTTCGTGTCTGTGCCGTGCGTGATTCCTCGCGCGGATCGCCCGGTGGCATTCGTCGCTCGACCAGGGCGCCGTGCGTGGTTTGTGTTGATCGCGTGTTTTTGTTTGTGGTATGTGTTGGTGTTCTGTAGTGACGAGGATGTGTGCGAATTGCTCTGGTGTGAGGTGTGGGTTGTGTGCTGTTTGTGCGGCTATGGACTCTGAAACGGGTGTCCATGATGCTTTTTTGAGGTTCCACCGGCCCGTGGGTGGATTGGGTGGGCCGGTGGTCGGGATTTGGTTAAAGGTAATGGTTATGGGCGCGTGGTCACTGAAATGAGGATCGGAATCGGATGTCCAGGATAGGGTGAGGGCTATGCGTGAGGATGCCAGGGTTACGTCTGGGGTCGTGGGGAGGTGGGAGCTAATTGGGACGAGGTATGTTGGTGATCCGGTGTTGAGTACTGTGATGTTGTGTTGGGTTGCTAGGGTGATTAGTAAGTGTGCTTTGTGGTCGGGTCGTGTTGTTCGTGTGTCCCATAGTGGGTGATGAGAGTTAAAATCTCCAGCTATTATGACTGGAGTGGTAATTTGGTCAAGTGCTTTATTTAATTCCGAAAGAGTTTCTGTGTTTCCTGATGGGGGGTCGTAGATGTTGATGAGTGTGCAGGCTGTGTTGTGGAGGTGTATTTGGGTGAGTAGTATGTTTGATGTGTTAAAGTGTATCAGACGGTGCGGTGTTGTTCCTAATGTAGGTGCAGACACCGCCTGACCTGTGTGTGGTGTGTGTGTCTTGTCGGTACAGTGTGTAGTGAGGGATATTGAATTGATAGGGATCGTTTGGTTTGAAATGTGTTTCTTGTAGGCATAGTGCGGTGTGGTTTGTCTGTAGTGCGTAGTGTTTGAATTCTGGCCAGTGTCTAATGAGTCGGTGTGTGTTCCATTGTAGTATTGTATTAATTGTCTGTGAGTGTTAGCGCGGGTGAGTGGTCTTTTCGGTGAGTGTTTTTTGTTGGTGTTTTTCGTTAGCCTTTGTGGTTCTTGTGGTTGAGAGGGGGGTGGTGTTGGTGTTGGGTTTAAGGGGATTGTGATGTCTGAGTCGGTTATGGTGTGATCGGTGTCCGTCTGTTCTGATCCCGTGTCATGGTCTGTGTGTGAGTGTCATGGTCTGTGTGTGTGTCATGGTCTGTGTGTGAGTGTCATGGTCTGTGTGTGAGTGTCATAGTCTGTGTGTGAGTGTCATGGTCTGTGTGTGAATGCGGTGCCCGTGATGTGTCCGATGTGGGTGACGTTTGTGGGGATGTTGAGGCTGCTGGCTGGTAGGGTGGTGGCGGTGGTGGGTGACAGGGTGGGGTAGGTGCTGATTGGCGGGTTGGAATGGGTGGTGGTGCTTGGAGTGGTCTGTGGGTAGTGGGGGGTCCTGGTGTTACGGGGTGCTTCTTGTGTGTGTTGGTGTGTCTGTTTGTTGTGTGTGTGGGTTTGTTTTGTTTGCGTTGAATTGGTGTGGGCAGAGCCGGGTACTCTGTGTAGGATAGTGGTGGTGCTTGTTGGTGGCTCCCCGGCTCTGTGCGGCGAGACGGCCACGCCGCCCGCGGGCCAAAGACCGCCGCTCTGGCGTCGGCCAGGGCCATGCCCCCGAGGTGGACTTGGCGGAGCACCTCCGGCTCCGCCTGCCATCGGGGGCAGCCCCCGTCCGACGCCGCGTGGTCCCTCCCACAGGCGGCGCAGCTGCGCACGTTGCTGGTGCAGTGTTCGGTGTCGTGTGGTTGAGCGCAGTTGGCGCAGGTATATGTGTTCTTATGGCACCCCCCGTTGAGTGCCCGTATCGTTGACATTTGCGGCAACGCCGCGGGAGGGGTGTGCGTAGTGTTACTGAGTAGCGTAAGTATCCTACCTTGATGTATTTTGGTGGTGTACGTGTCGTGAATGTCAGTATTATGATGTATGTGGTGTTGTATCCGTGTCTTGGGGTCGGCCTGTACACGGAGGAGACCCCCTGTTCCCGGAACCTCCGGGCCAGTGTCTCCTCCGGTATACAGGCCAACTCCCGTGCCATGATGGTTCCCTGTGACGTGTTCATGTTTGTGGCTGGAGTGATGGTGATCGGGGTTTGTTGCATCTGATGTATGGTGGGGAGGATGAGTCCGTCTATGGTGTTATTTGCTTGTATCAGGAGCGTCCCCGATCTAAGTGCTTTGGCGTGTAGGGGCGCTCCAGTCTGCTTGGCGAGTTCCTCATCCACCAGCTAGGGATCGAGTGAGCCCATGGGCTCCCCGTCTCCCCGGCGGCAGATGAAGAACTCGCCAGTCGGTGGAGGTGTGTCGGTGTTCATGATGTGCTGTGCCGTATGGTGTTGTCTGCGTTTATGATGTATGTGGTGTTGGGTAAAGGGTGGGTTGTGGCAGGTGTGTGTAGCACAGAACAGTACAATGGCTGGCGGAGGGCATAGAAGGGCGTGAAGGAAGCCCGACAGATTGTAAAAGAGGGGCAGATAAAGACGAAGAAAACACAAAGAAATCAGAAACTGTGCGTGAAGGAAGCACGTTCAGAAAGATCAGATAAAGATCGTGCAGAGGGCACTAGAGGGAAAGTCGGGGAGTGGGGTGGAGGGAGCCCGGGGCGGGAGGGAGTGGCAGCACCGCCGGACTGACCTTGTAGAAGAAGACGAGAACCGTAGATGCAGGTTTGTAGAAGAAGGCGGTGGACCGTAGATGTAGGCTTGCAGAAGTAGGCGACGATGAAACGTAGATGTAGCTGAAGAGATGGCGAAGATGAAGCACTGCACTGCACTGAAGGGTT
>JAOTOM010001219.1:0-62057 GCA_034440615.1 Ashinkailepas kermadecensis
TGCGACGGCAGTTGCCGGCAGGGTTAGCACGTTCGACACCGTCTCCCGGCTGGTGACCACCACAGACTTGCCGTCCTCATTAAAGTGGTTCAGAAACGTGAATGTGGTATAGTAGGTGTGCGTGCGATAGAAGCGCGAGTTGAAGCCCTCCGTGCCCCGCGTCAGAAGCTGAAACAGAGCCAGCAATTGCGCCACGGTCAGAAACATCATGCTACACAATCCTAATCAGATCAACTCGCAATCACGCTAGACTGCTCTACACACAGTGATTCGTGGGACAACACTCCGACGGACGATTCGTTGCGGCTGCAATCAGATCAGCAGTAGAGTGAATCTGAGCGGGTCTTCGTGACATTGCGTGCGGGGCGTGATGGCCGCCGGTCGTGTGACTGGGTTTCTCTGCCGACACACGGCCGACCAGATGACACAATTGTGCTCATTCTCTGGTCGTTGCACAACGCTCACCCACTCGAGCCTTGTGGCGTGCTGTAAACTACCGCCGCACGATGCAAGCTTTTTGGCGGTCGTGTTCTGAGAGGTCCGTGCGGGCTCGCGTCGGGCATCCTTGGAGGTAATGCGTGGAAGCCCGATGACGTATGCTGGACTGCATGGATGCGATGGTATCGTAACGTGACAACCGGAAGATTATCTGCTGTCTCACGAGGACTAGCATCTGCTTTACTGTTCCACAGTTGTCTAAAAATGAGCTGCAACATGGTTGTGCGTTTATAATGTGTTTAGGTTTAACCGTAAGTATGCCTGGAACATAACAATTAATGTATCCATCCTCAATTGCATTTGGTTGGCAGAAGAGCCCTTCCAGAAGTCAGCATTATAATACATCTGAATGGTTGGGTATGTTATAAGACCAGGTAGGGACTTAACGGCAGGTAAATGACAACTTATTTTGATTAAACTGCAGCGAAGTCTGCCATGTACTCAGCACGTCAGCTGCTCACTATTCCAAGCAGACATGAGACATGTGAAAACTCGTAATTCGGCAATTATTGCTTTCTGTGTATCATCGAAAGGCACCCGTGATCTCTCCTAATTTTTCCGTGCAAACTGGTTCTTGTGCCGACATGCATCGGCCACTTCCTAACTACCACGCATCAGTCAGTTCCCAGTTAACCCGTTCGCCACCACCGACTGGGGCAGTCAGTCCAGCTCTGACCATGGACGAGCACCGTTGTGATGCCGTGCTGATCTGCGTCACAGTGTCGGCTTTATGTGCGTGATCCCGTGCTGATCTGCGTCACAATGTCGGCTTTATGTGCGTGATCCCGTGCTTATCTGCGTCACAATGTCGGCTTTACGTGTGTGATCCCTTGCTGATCTGCGTCACAGTGTTGGCTTTACGTGTGTGATCCCGTGCTGATCTGTGTCACAGTATCGACTTTACGTGTGTGATCCCTTGCTGATCTGTGTCACAGTGTTGGCTTTACGTGTGGATCCCTTGCTGATCTGCGTCACAGTGTTCGCTTTACGTGTGTGATCCCTTGCTGATCTGCGTCACAGTGTTGGCTTTACGTATGTGATCCCGTGCTGATCTGCGTCGCAGTATCGGCTTTACGTGTTCTGGTCGTCATCCCGGGTCAATCGGCATCTGCTCATGGGGAAGACTGCTAGTGGCAAGAGGAACAACCTCTGGGGCGCCTGCGAACAACAGCGTAAGCTAAAGTTGAACTGGCTTTCGGTAACACCAGGAACTTAATAAAGGTATCCCCAAATAATTTTCCGGGCTCATATTTATCTGAGGTTAGTACAAATATATCCCCACACATTCAGTTGGACTTGCAACAAGAATAGGAACGAGGAGGTCAGGTCAACACCTCCAGTTCACCCTGCACGTGATTGCGACAAAGTGTAAAAGACGTGACGTACGATAACTGCTTTGTATCGAAAGATAAGAATGATTGCTGAACTTGAAACCGGATAATATTCTGATATCATAATAGTTTTTCTTCGGAGAAGTTCGTCCGAACCTAGTCAAAGTCAGTGACCTAGCTCGACCATCAGAAGATTGCCGGTAAGACAGTCTGGCCTGATGACATCGAAAAGCATGGAATGTTAACCACCTGAGTACAGCAACTGTAGTAATAGGCAAAAACGTAACGTCTACTAAAACCCACCAAAGATGTCAATGTAAGTGAGGTTAGAGCTCGGTGACATGATAAACCTGAGACATGCCTGAGATGGCACTACATACCTGCGCCCGGGCGTCCTTGTCTGCCTGATGTCTGCTCTGAGCGGATAAGTTTTTTGCTGCCACACCCAGAGGGTGGTGAATAGAAAGGAAACAGTTCTTTGCCACGTTCAGGGGAGGGCGGGTATCGAGGCAGCTGTTCCCCACATCCATAAGAGGGCGCGTAAAAAGGCAGCTGTTCTCCGCATCCATAAGAGGGCGTGTAAAAAGGCAGCTGCTCCCCACATCCATAAGAGGGCGGGTATAAAGGCAGCTGTTCCCCACATCCATAGGAGGGTGGGTATAAAGGCAGCTGTTCTCCACATCCATAAGGGCGGATATAAAGACAGCTGTTCTCCACATCCAGGGGAGGGTGAGTATAAAAGCAGCTGTACTCTGCATTCGGGGAGGTCGGGTATAAGGGCAGCTGTTCTCCACATCCATATGAGGGCGGGTATAAAGGCAGCTGTTCTCCACACCCATAGGAGGGCGAGTGTAAAGGCAGCTGTTCTCTGCATCCATAGGAGGGCGGGTATAAAGGCAACTGTTCTCCACATCCATGGGAGGGCGGATACAAAGGGTATATAAAGTTATCTACATCAATAGGATGGCGAGTATAAAGACAGTTAGTTAGTTAGTTAGTTATTTGGGCTTTAGGGCGCATCGACTACATAGGTCATGTAGCGCCCAAGTATAAAGACAACTGATCTCTACATCGATAGGAGGGCGGGTGTAAAGACAACTGATCTCTACATCGATAGGAGGGCGGGTGTAAAGACAACTGATCTCTACATCGATAGGAGGGCGGGTGTAAAGACAGTTGCTCTCCACATCCAGGGGAGGCGGGTATAAATGCAGCTGTTCCCAACTAGGCGTCATCCGGGGGAGACGGGTAAAGAGGCAGCTGTTCCCAGAAACGAGACATTGTAATCTCTCAACTTTTATCGAACTTCGAATAACAAATATTTCTGGACTCAACTGCATCGAAATCGAGAAGTTTTGGGAACGTTATCATATTGGAAAAAAAATCCTTTAAATGACCAGAAACTTCGCCCATCACAAACGAATCTTTTGATTCACCCTTGCATGCACATGCATGTTCTAGACCGGTTTTGCTGCATAAATGCATTTCAAAATGCGTGCTGTAGATCTGAGTGATGTTTGTGCATCGTCCAGACATGTTTGTCTGGACCGGTATGTTTGTGCATCTGCTGTCGATCATCACGTCGATATGTCTGGCTGTAGAACTGTGCGTATGTGTACATGCTGCAGACATGTATGACGATGACATGCTGCATAGCTGTACGTATGCATGCATGCATGTGTACATGCTAAGACCTGTATGCATGAATGTCCGCCCTAATTCTATATTTTGCAATAATTATGTACGTCTTCTGTGAAGCTATATGTCTGGCATGGACTTCCACATATGCACGAGCCCGATGTGTGTATGCGCCTGATGTGAATCTGCATGTGTATATTCTGATGTCTATATTCTGCTGGCTATATTCTGCTGGCTATATTCTGCTGGCTATATTCTGCTGGCTATATTCTGCTGGCTATATTCTTCTGTGTATATTCTTTGTCTATATTATCTTGTCCATGTTATCCCGTCTATATTCTGCTGTCCATATTCTGCAGTCTATGTTCTGTGTGTATATTCTGCTATGTCTATATTCTGCTGTCCATATTTTGTCTGTATATGTTCTCCTGTCTATATTCTGCTGTCTATGTTATGTTGTCCACAGTATGCATATCTATATTCTCTTGTCTATATTCTGCTGTCTATATTCTGCTGCCTATATTCTGTATGTCTGTATTCTCCTGTCTATATTCTACTGTCTACATTCTATTGTATATATAATGTAGGTCTATATTCTGCTCGTCATATGCATGCGAACTATATACCAGTGTGTCTTGCAGATCAGCGTGTCTCCCGTGAAACTGACATTCACAGCTCTGCTCTATCTTAGTATATTAGGACCTGCCGTGGGTCTATATATCAGTGTCTGCTACGGACCTGTGTATCAGTGTCTGCCGTACGCCCGTATATCAGTTTCTGCTGTGGACCGGTATATCAGTGTCTTCTGTAAACCCGTATATCGGGTCTGCTGTATCCTGTATGTCAGTGTCTGCTGTGGACCTGTACACCAGTGTCTGCTGTGAACCCATATGTAACTATCTGCTGTGGATCTGTGTATCAGTGTCTGCTGTGGATCTGTGTATCAGTGTCTGCTGTGGATCTGCGTATCAATGTCTGCTGTGGATCTGTGTATCAGTTTCTGCCGTGGACCCGTATATCAGTGCTTGCTGTGGACCTGTGTATCGGTATCCGCTGTGAACTTCTACGTCAGTGTCTGTTGTGGATCTGTGTGTGTGTGTGTGTGTGTGTGTGTGTGTGTGTGTGTGTGTGTGTGTGTGTGTGCGCGTGTGTGTGTGCTGAGCAGTGTGCTTGTAAGAGCGTGGTGAGGTCGTGCGGACCGGTTCCCAGTCGGGTGCTGTCAGAAATGGTGTCAGCGCCGGCGATGGCGGCGTTCTCCTGAGCTCTGGCTCAGTCTGCCGCCCCACCCGGCCGTCTACAGCCCACTAGGCTATCCTGTCCCCGGCCATCCTGCAGCCCACTGGGGTGCCCTCCCCTCTGGCAGCCCCGCAGCCACTTGGACTACCTCCCTATCCAGCCACTTGTGCAGCCACTTGGGCTACCCCTTATTCGGCCTCCCCGCAGCCCACTTGATTTCCTTCCCCTCGTCTGCCACGCAGCCCACTCGGCTGACCTCCGACCGGGTTGCAGCTTACTTCTCCCCTTCGGCTGCTCGCAGCCCAATCCTCTTCATCGGCTGCCAGCAGACCACTCAGGGGCATTCGCGAGAACGGACAGATTTCTCCGCTGCACGAGACTAAAACTAAGAGAAGCTATTGAGTCATAATGTCGACCGGCGCATTCCTTTCCATGCAGATCGAGGGCCGACCCGGTGTCAGTCCGCCTCGAGGCGTCAAAATATAAATCGATTGCATCATTATGTAGACGATGGTTGCTGCGATACCAAACCAAAGTTTATCTCAGGAAAGGTTCGAAAGTTCCAAAATGCACATTTCTGTGCACATGCTCCGTCGGAGTATTTACACAAAATTATGTGAGTAATTTGGCAGAAACCGTTAGTTAGTTAGTTATTTGGGCTTTAGGGCGCTTCGACCAGTTTTGATGACTCGCGCCCATAGCTTTTATTATAATGCTTAGCTGCTGATAAAACTATTGCCTCGGTGTGTATGTGGTTTTAGATCGAATCGCTCATAGATAACGGAACAAGGTCCCCTAATGCACTAGTTTTGAATTGTTCCCCAGAATGTCTTCATATGTCAGACAGTTCAAGTTCTAAAACAATTTGAGCTCCTGTGCAAAGTGCTGGCACGTGAGTAGTACGTGGCGCACCATCAGGATTTCCGGATAGCTGGGATACTGTGGTCTTTCCTCCCCACAAAGGGTGTAGCGATGGGTAGCGTAGCTGTGTCCGATACGCAACCTGCAAAGTGTAACCTCCTTTGGTCTGGACCTACGCAGGCACCACACCCAAGGTCCCAGGTGTGACTTCATTGTAGGAAGTTTGTTGTTAGCTTCTCACTTCATGCCTTTCGCTACTTATGAAGTATGAAACTTGAGACACTAGAGATCCCTGACAGGAAGTGGGCAAATGCGTGGGCGTGGGTTCTGTGCAGCCCACTTCGCCGTAGAGTTCGCACGCTCATTGCCGGACACCCCGATGTGGCTCGGGACCAAACACAAGCGGACAGTTTTTTCATCTCGTTCTAATGTAATCAAACGTATAAAGGTGTCAAGTAGTAGAGGGTCTGAGGGTTCAAATTCGGCCAGTACCAAAAGGTTGCTAAGAGAATCAGATAGGATCACATATAGGGCATCCTGTGAGATATCTATGAATGACAGTGCCTTTATTATTGCAATTAGCTCTGAGCTATCCACCGAGACATAGGCAGGGAAACTAAAGCAACGTACACCGGTATCGCACACCAAAGCACAGCCTGCTCCTTTGTTCTTTGAGCCATCAGTGAAAATTATTGTGTGTCCTCGGTAGCCATCCAGGTGCCCATTGTTCTCGACAGGCACAGTTCTGATGGAACCCTTTGCGCATGACTGAAAGGGATACATCAATTGCAGGTGAAACCAGCTTTCAGGGTGGTATCAGTAGTTTCTGGACTCTTATCACTCGGCGTAATCTGGTTCGATTTTTTTCCTGAAAAAGTATTGCCTGTATTCGAGTCAGAACGTGGCTGTCCTCTGATTTCGCACGCTGGAAAAGAGTGCCAAAATACGGTGGGAGAATACTGCTTCATAGATCGGGTGCGTGGGAAATTGATGCAGCCTACAAGCATATCGCAGGCCCAGCAAAGGTTCGTTGCCTTTGATTCTAGGCTAGCTGCCGATGACGTTCTGAAAGCACCGGTAATAATGCGCATATAGTACACTGCATCCAGACTGCGCTTTGTGCTAGCGTAAGTACCATCGTACACGTAGCACACGTATTCTAGTTTGGACCGGATAAAAGCTTTACAGAGTACCATCAGTGTTTTACGGTCAGCGCCGTAAGACATTCGAGCAAGGAAACTTGAGATATTTAAAACAAGTTTCTATAATTGTCTTAATGTGATGTTTATATGTCAAGCGACTATCAAATTGCATTGCAAAACATTTCACGCAGGATTTAACTGCGATGGGCTTGCCATACACACTAAGTCCAGTTTCTGGATGCACAGCCGGCGGCAAACATGGGTTGCAGCAGTTTATTCTGTAGAAAATCGAAAACCATTTCTGATGCTCCAGCTCTGAACCTTGTTCACAGCGAGTTGCAATTGTCGCGTCATTGCTGCTGTATTGGAGGCAAAGGACCATATCGCGAAGTCGTCGACGTATAGTGATCGCCCGATGTTTTGCGGCGGCTCACCGTCAACGTCGTTTATCATGATAGCAAACGGCGTAACGCTGAGAACGCTTCCCTGTGGGATCTCCGCAGTGGGGTCAGCCCCGTTACTCGGCTGGCTAGAGAAATAGCGCTCCCTCGGGCTACCACAGCCGCCCGATAAGGGGTTTGGAAGCACGGAGGTGTTTCCGGTGGCTCACGCAATCTCCATCGTCCATCCCTTTTTTTTCCAGTATCAATCTCGTGCCGACGTCTCTTTGCATGTCTTGCATACAACCCTTCAACAACAATCCCTGGCCTGTCGGTTGGTTGTTGGAGTTTAGGGGCGCATCCACTGCGTCGGTCATGCAGCGCCCATATCATCGTCAATCAAGCAGTGAAATGTAAACAAAGATCAGTCCGAATGGCATGTTACGAGGTTAAGTACAATTGTAATACCATACCGTGCTACGATTCTCATTTGGTCAGGTATAAAAGCGAGTTAACGAGGGGTATATATCACAGAAAGTTTGATTTCTGACAGGAAGCGGAAGAGCCATCTCGATTTAATAATTGATGACTCGTCCCCTAATACTTCCCTAAGGGAGAGAGAGGTACGCCCGAAATGACTGCCTCGCTCCTGGTAAAGTAGGCTGCAGGTAATCAGTACGTCTCGCACTGACAGTGCAGTATGGCACCTTGGGCAGAGCTGACTGTCACCGTTGATTAAAGGGTAGCGGTGAGTCTCGTACGTGTGACCAATTCGCAAGCGACACAGTGTCACCTCGTTCCGTCTGACGTCATGTGATGAAGATAGTCATTCACCAAGACAGGGTTTGATTGTTCTCAATGTGTTGCTTGTGGTGGCGTTCCAACTGGTCTGTCACCTCTTCAAGAGGAGGCATTTTATTTCTGGATAGAAGTCGGTGGCAGGGAGGGGGAGGCATCGTCTGTAAGGAGCACAAGCAGCTCGCTTTACTGCAGTATCAGCGGTCTCATTGCCACTGATTCCAACGTGGCTCGGAATCCAGCAGAACACGACCGTCTTTCCTCTGATGGTCAGCGATGTCAGTCTAAATAGATAGTAGTACGTGTCGCTAAATAGTACGTGTCGTGCATAATCAGAAATCTCCATGAAACTAAATGCTTTGTATATAGCGATCAGTTCTAATGTATATACAGTTGCGTTGGCTGGTAGAGAAAACGATCTGCTAACAGTACCCGACACAAAGGCACTTCCAACACCAGTGTCCGTCTTCGAGCCGTCTGTGTACGTCGGTGTATAGTTTCTGTATGACGAGATCAGTTCTAGCACCCGTAATTTAAGTTCTTGTGGGAGGAAGTCACCTTTCCTCAAGCACGAGAGTGACACATCGATATTTGGCGAAGCCAATTTCCAGGGAGAACATTTCAATGATGTTGTACGCACCACCCCACATAGTCTCATGTTGTGTTCCTCAAATAGCGCTCGGATTCTGACGCAGAAAGGTAAGGCACTTCCGCGTCGTCCTCTAAACAGAGCCAGGACATGCCGCGAAAACACTGACCGGCAATGACCGGATGGTCAGGGAACTGGCACAGTTTGCATGCATAACGCATCCCGAGTAATTCACGGCTTAAGGCAAGGCATGGTTCGTTTGCATCTGCTAAAAGACTGGCAACCGGAGAGGTACGAAATGCGCCAGTAGCAATACGTAGAGAGGTGTGGTGGATGGTGTCTAGTGTTCGTTTCGCTGTGCTACAAGCACCATCATAAACAAAACACGCCTAGTCTAATTTCGACCGGATCGTTGATCTGTACAGGAGAAGCAAAGTTCGCCTGTCAGCGCCATACGACGTCCGTGATACCACCTTAAGAACGTTTAGCGATTTAAAACATTTGTCGCGGAGCATTTTAAAGTGGTTCCTGTATGTCAAACGACTGTCGAATATACCGCCGAGGAACGTGGCCGCCGGCTTTGTTGGGATTGGTGACTTGGACATATATTTCCATGTTTCCACATCCTTGACGCCTGCAGAAGTGCATGACAACTGTTTTACTTCGTGAGAACCGGAAGCCACTCTTGTTTCCCCATCGCTGTAGGCATAGGACGGCAAGCTGCAGCTGTCTCTACAATGCTAGTGCAGATGTACTCGAAGTCCAAATCGCAATATCATCTTCAAAGAGCGAGCGACAGATGGAAGGCCGTAATCCACAGGTAATGTCATTAATCATTAAAGCAAACAGTGGTACGCTAAACACACTGCCCTGTGGAACTCAGTTTGCTTGTAAAAACAAGTCAGAAAACTGATTACCGACGCGAACACGGAACCGGCAATCTGCTAAGTAGTTTTGGATGAACATGGCCATTGGACCGCGAAGGCCGCATTCATACACTTTTAAAAGGATGCCGTGTCGCCACGTTGTGTCAAAGGCGCTCTCTATATAAAAAAAACACTGCACCGAGGTACCGTTTCCTCGCAAAAGCAGCACGAATGTCAGTGTCAAGTGATACAAGATGGTCTACGGTGCAGCGATTCTTCCTAAAACCGTACTGAGAGTTTGTTAACATGTTCCTATCTTCTAGATACCATCCCGAACCATTCACCATTCTTTCCAGCAACTTACATAGATAGGACGTCAGAGAGATGGCGCGGTAGTGTAGTGGATCATGTCCACTTTTTCCAGGCTTTAACAGTGGTATAATCGTAGCCTCTTTCCAGGCTTCGGGAAAGTGACCTTCTGCCCACATACAGTTAAAAGTGGTTAATAAACGTCCTGGACGAATGGCGGCAGATGTCGCAGCATTTCATTATGGATCCTCTCAGGGCCTTCCGTCACGTTTCGGCGGAAGAAAGCTCAGCCTTGGAGAAGGGCTCGTTGTAAGCCAATCTTTATCGTATCGTAAAATGTATTCTAACTCTCTCACTCCGAGAGCGATATCGCAGAAACTCCGGATCTACGTTGCCAGCAAGGCACCGTTTCGAGAAAGCTCGGCCAATCTCGTTTGCAACCTCAGATGGCTGAAATACGTCACGATCGCCCGACCGTAAGACGGGGAAGGAAGTGGGGGATAATTTGTCACCGATTTTCTTGATGCGAGCCCACACCTCGGCCGAGGGTGTGGATGAGCTGATGCCTCCGATATAATTACGCCAGAACGCCCGCTTAGCCTCCAGAACCGTCCTACATGCAAAGGCTCTGGCCTTTTTGAATGCAATTAAGTTAGCCATTGTGCTCTGTCGGTTAAAAGCTCGAAAAGCCCGTTTGCGGGCCAGAATGGAGTTCCGGCACTCCAGGGTCGACCACGGCACCGGGGTGCGACGGGGTGCTCCTGTTGTCAGCGGAACACAGGCAGTGGCAGTGTCAACGAGTCGCTGCGTAAAGTCGGCTACTAATGGTGGATGTTCGTCGTCGGATGTGAATTTCCTCATAAGTTTGGCGTCAAACTCTATCCAGTTGGCCTTACGTAGGTTCTACCGCCGATGTCTCCTGCCAAGAACAGCTCCATCCTTGTATTCCAGCCATACTGGCATGTGGTCACTCCCGAGTGGATCAGTGTCCACGGACCACTCCAAGCTTTGAGCCAAGAGTGGGTCACAGAGGCTCAGATCTAAAGCTGATGTGCTGCCAGAAGGGAGAGTAATGTGGGTAGGCGAGCCGGTGTTCAAAAGAAACAAGGACTCATCATGGATTAAACGTTCCAAGTGTCTTCCGCGAGCGTTAACGGAATTGCATCCCAGGGCAGTGCGATGGCAATTAAAATCGCCCACTAGAAGGACCGGAGGGGCAGTTCTACCATTAACCGTCTTAGTTCTGCACCAGGAAGAGGAACTCCAGGCGGTAGGTATACGGAACATATAGTCATTGCACGGCGGAGAACGGCCACACGTGCCGCAACTGCCTGTAGCGAGGTGCACAATGGGACCTGCTGCGCTGGCACGCTGTGATGCACCGCCAACATAGTGCCTCCGTGTGCCACGGCGTCGGTCTCGCCTACATCTTTCCGGAAAATGGAATATCCATTTATGGAGCAATGGACACATCTTTGTCTCTTGGAGACAAAGATCTCAACTATGGGATCTTTTTGGGAATTTTTGGGAATTTTGGGAATTTTTAGTTGGGAACTAAAGTTCCCAACTATGGGAACTTCCCGAGATAAAACTCGCTGCAGGTCAGTAAAATTCGCTCTAAATCCGCGGATGTTCCGTTGTAAAATTAGAGAGCGCACATTGGTTGTTGACTAGTTTAGTGTGTGTGTGTGTGTGTGTGTGTGTGTGTATGTCTAAAATGAGTTTCAGCGACTACCGTCTGCACTCTGCTTCGAATGGGTGCTCGGATATGCACCGAGCGAGTATGTCCTTGTGCGTGAACACCGGTGGGGTATTCAAGGCCCCACCCCTTGACCCCTGCCGGCCAGGCCAGCAGGTACTGGGCTGGGGCCCAGACCTTCGGCCTGAGGCGACCAGTCGCTTGGCCCGTGTGGGGCCCTACGGGCCCGCCCGCCCCTCCGGGATATCGGGACCAAAGAGGCGTGTTGGTCCCCCGTCACAACTAGCGCCGTGCGACGGGGGGACCTCAGCCTCCAGGACTCCGTCAACCCCGGGGGACGGGCCGAGGGGGCGCGACTACCCCGATAAAACTGAGCTGGAGGGTAGGACCGGGGAAGTTGTCCTGCCTGCTCGTAGTAGGGAGGGTTGGTTTTGCAGGGCTAGGTGAAGGACATGGATGTTGGACTGGGGTGGACAATGGAATGGGAGCGTATGGATGGGAGGACGAGTGAGGCACTCTCAGTCTGGCCCATCCTCGGCTTCCTGGTGGTTAGTTATCTTGGTTATTGGTTTTACGACACGTCGACCGTTGAGTCATGTAGCGTCGCCAATCTCTCACGCCGATTGGTCGCGGGCGAAGAGTAGCGACAGGTGAGACTCGAACCCACAACCTTTCGATTGTGAGACGAGCATCTTACCCCTAGACCACTCGTCCCCCGGCTTCCTGGTGGACTGGCCGCCGGATCCTCGGGGAACGCAATCCCTCACCCCCCCCCCCCCCCCCCCCCCCCCCCCCATCCCCCACCACCACCACCACCACCACCACCACCACCACCACCACCCCACCACCACCACCACCACCACCACCACCACCACCACCACCACCACCACCACCACCACCACCACCACCACCACCACCACAAAAAGGTGGTGCCGCGTCGAGGGAGTCCCTCGCCTGTCACTGGCAGGTAGGCCAGCTTCCCCTGGTCCACCCATCCGCTCAGTTGTATCGGGCTAATCGCGCCCCTCGGCCAGTCCTCCGGGGTTGACGTAGTCCTGAAGGCTGTGGTCCCGTCGCACGGTGCTAGTTGCGACGGGGGAGCAACACGCCTCTTTGGTCCTCTCGCCCTTCCAGCGTAAGAGAGGATGTGACCGTCTCGGGACTGTCACGCGCTGTGACAAATTACGGGACCAAGAGATAGATGTGGAGTTTCGAAATGAAAAGGACGCAAGGAGGTCTTTAGGCATAGTCAAGCTCATTTATAGCATACGAACCCCAGATGGCACTAGAGGCATCGCCATTCCAATTAAAGTTTAACCACACAATACGAAGAACATTTGTAAAGGGGTGATCAACTATTATGCTCTGAGGGATGTCTCGGAGGCTGAGATAGTTGATGGATGACGGAATACGGTGTGGTAGAAGGGCAGAGAATGAATGCGCGAATGGGAAGGGAACTTCATACGACTAACAACATTATCCTCACTTTCATCACCACTAACCTGCCATCAACAGTGCAAGTAGGCTACATACGAGGAAGAGTTCGAGTCTTCGTTCCGAACCGGACGAGGTGTTTCAGATGCCAACAGCCATACAACTCGGTACTGCCGCGGCCGCCCTGCGTGTGGCAGATGTGGATCAGCAGATCACACTCTTGAGAAGTGCAAAGCGCAGAATGTGTGGTGTGTGAACTGTGGTAGGGCAGAGGTGCAATACAACCTTTGACCGATCATGCCCAACGTACATAAAGGAAAGAGATATTGTCGTTGAAAAGTACGAGGCATCTGTCCTTTCATCTAGCCCGTGAGGAATACGAGGAGAGCCATCCGAAGATGATGAGGTGTTCATTTTGTTAACTTTTAAGGCTCGTTTGCGTTCGCGTATGGCGTACCGACATGCTACGAACCACCACGGAGTTGGTACGCAGCGGGGGCTCCAGAAGTCCGCGGTATACATGCTTCGGCCGACTGCAAGAGTAATGGAGATAACTGTTCCACCAATTGTGTGGTACTGTCCACGTCCTCCTCAATGGAGGCTTCCACCTTTGTCTGGAACATATCCCAGTCAGCATTAAAAAACAATCCAGCTCCGAGGTCTCAAACCAATGCTAACCCGATCAACATAGTCAATAAGTACAGGGAAATGGTCACTACCAAAAGGGTCTTCACACACTGACTAGGTCAATTGCGTCAAATGTGAGCTTGTAAGAGTAAGAGCGATCGCTGATGTAGAACCGGAAGGGAGTGCAAAGTGGGTGACATTACCAGTGCTTAAAAGACAGAGAGATTTGTCATGAATAAACATCTCCATGGAACTACCTCGATGGTTGGTGACGTCGCATCCTCAAGCGATGTGATGTGCGTCGAAGTCGCCAAGAAGCAGAATAGAATGAGGGAGTTCAAGAACTAGCCGTCTCAGTTCGACGGAAGGGAACGGAATCGCCGGCGGCAGATACACGGAGCACAGTATAATTGTGTGGCAACCAAAGCTAACTCTAGCATCAACGGCTTGGAGATGAGTGTTGAGGCGACCTCCTCGCATGAGGCGCTATGGCTCACAGCAAACATGACTCCTCCGTGTGCGACTGTAACCGATGTCATGTTTTTCGTAAGCACCGTGTGGCCTCTGATTCCAAATGATGAGTGAAGAGGTAGCTTGGTCTCTTGGAGGTATATTGCAGTTGGACACCGTGTGCTTAAAATTACTTCCAGTTTCGCCATATTGGAACGAACCCACTGTAGTTCTATTTTAAAACGAATGGAGTCATCAAGTTAGTTACTAAAACAGATTAAAAGGCAAACGTGTCGTGATTGACTAGAGTTAATTATAGTGCGGAAGTTAGGAGTGGCTATGACATAAAAACAACTCGCTATAAAAGTTCGGGCCCCGTCCTCCGTCCCAGAGAGGGAACCGCTGACAACCCGGAAGTTTCAACTCGACTCGGCTCAAGGAACTTAGTCCTCGGACGGGAACGTGGTGACCCCTCCCCGGTGGAGAGGGACCCCCTTCATTCGCCGCCAGGTGTCACATTCGCCGCCAGGTGTCAAGGTGGAAACACGTCGGTGTGGAGCTCCTGCTTTCGAGATAAGTTGTTGCAGAACCGGACAGTATCCTAGGCTTAACTGTGGATAGGTATTTAGCAATTACTTCTGTGCATATATTTGCATAGTTTTAGCCCATAAGTTTCTTTTTTAGCAAGCAGATTATAATATTTACACCAAGAGACGCTGCCCAGCGCCATTTTGTCCATTCTGTCTGTCTTTGTCTAGTGTGTCTAGTGTGTCTCTGTCTAGTGTTTTCAGCTATTTATTTCATTTTTGGCAGTTATTCAGCGAGTGATTTCTTCTTTCTTTAAAACCAGTCAACTTTCTGCACAGTGATTACCTTGTAAGTGCTGCATAGTTAGGAACTAGCATAGACCTAAGCTTTGTCGGTTATTTCGCTCTGCTCTGTTATTTGGTAAATCATTCTGCAGCAAGTTACTTTTCAATCGCAATCTAGGAATAAGCTGCAGCCTTTAGGATGGTTACTACCAGGATGCAGGCACTAGAGGATGAGGTTAGGGCCCTTAAGGCAGAGCTTTCCAAGCTCAAAGCTTCCCTTGCTTCACAGGGCTGGCCAGAAAGGGTAACATGTAAGGGGCAGTCTGTAGCAGGGGCATCATATGCCCAGGTGGTCACAGGCCACCAGGTAACTGTAGCTTTCCCTGCTGTGGAGGTGGCAGGGAGATCTGAAGAGAGAAGTATTCCTAGTGAACAGACGATTTCTAGTTGTAGCGCACAGGAGGGGCAGTGGTTGTCAGGGGGTGGAGGATTTGGAGGAGTGAGCCTAAGCAAGGGGGCAGTGAGTGGCAGGTGGTAGGTGGTAGGAGTGGGAAGCAACCTAGTGGAGCAGCTCAACAGGCAGGAGTAATAACATCCAATAGGTTCCAGGCACTGGAGGACTGCCCGCAGGATAGTGATAGCAGTGATAGCAGCAAGGAGACTGTGCTGGTGGTAGGAGACTCTCGGGTGCGGCATTTAGATAGAGTTTTATGTAAAGGTAGGAGAGGCAGGAGGTGCATCACCAGGCCTGGTGCCAAGGTTAGAGACCTGGTCCCAGTGGTGGCACAGGCCACCAGTGAGGACCAGCTTAGTACAGTTATAGTGCAGGTAGGAGTGAACAACGTAAGTCCTGCTAGGAGTGAGGAGCTGCTGCAGGACTACAGGGCCCTTCTGACCACCCTGAAGCAGAGCAAAAGCAGAGTTATTGTGACAGCTATTCTGCCCAGGGCTGAAGTCTCCCCTGAGTGGAGCTCTAGGGCACTGGCAGCCAATGCCAGGGTGGGTAGGCTCTGCAATGAGTTAGGTTTGACCTTTGTTGACAAGTGGTGCAGGTTTTATGGTTCATGGGACCTCTATCAGAGGGATGGCCTGCACTTCTCCGAGAAGGGGGTGCAAGTGTTAAGTAAAGTGTATGAACATGTCCTTCAGGGAAACTAGATAATGGGGTGGGGAGGGAAGAAGTGGCATTACCATCTCATGAATATGCCAATAGTGACAGCATAGGCAATACAACCTCACAGTCAGCAAATAGGGATGGCAGTAGATCAAGGGGGCAGAGTGGTAGCTCATCCAGAGATGATAGAGCTACTCAGCATGAAAAAAACAAAGATGGTTATGGAACATTTCTTAAGTGTATGATGCTTAATGTTCAGAGTATTCGATCCAAATTTGACGAGTTCAAGTGTTATGTTGCTGATTTGCTGATGAGGAACCAGATTTTGTTTGCATTACTGAGGCATGGGTCAGTGAGGGGTATTTTGGGGATAACTTGCAGGACTATGAGATCCAGGGATACAATATGTTTTCATGCAATAGGGGTCCAGCAGTGAAAGGGGGTGGTGTAATGCTCTATGTGAATAGCTTATTCAGTTCTCAAAAAGTAGCAGATGGGGTAAAAAAATGTGTCTGTGGAGTCCATTTGGCTTGATGTTTCTGTGGGAAAAGGCAACAGCAATAAACTGAGAATAGGAGCTTTGTACCGATCAGGAACCTTGCCACATTCTCAGCAACTGGAGCTTGATAAGGTGATTTGTGAGGAAATCAGTAGAAACTTTCAGAGGAAATGCCTTATTCTTGGTGACTTTAATCTAAAAGGATATGAAAATGTTGGTGTTGGCTCCCCAGTAGGGTGTGGTGAAAACAGCCAAAGTAAATATTTTGGGAGGCCTGAAGTTTTTTCCATGTTTTTGACCTTTGCGAACTCAGCCATGGTGTTTTTTCCCAAAAATGAGTAAGTTTAGATTGGTGCTTTTTTATTTGAAAATTTGATGTTTTTGGTCATCTGCAATGACGCCTCCACAGCGGGATCGTGGGTCGACTATCCACCACCGCTTCACTTCTAATTGAGCTAGACCCACCAAACAAAAACGAGCGTGTTTCTCGTCTTGTAAGAAATTCAGAGATGCCTTATTTCAAGGTCTCAGGTCAACCGGTGACGTCACAGATCAGGTCAATTGCTTAAAAAAGGGAAAAATGGTGACGTATGCGGGTTTAGAGTAGCATAGCAAAACACCTTATCGTGATAAGTGGCATAAAACAAGACACAAAGAAAGCTAGGAGCTTCCCGACTCGCATCGGTGTATTCATCGCAACTATTGATGAATGACCCAGGTCAGGTCAGGTCATGTTCTGAGACTGGTCGGAGAGATGGGTCTAGAGTCTACCGGCACCAAGTAATAAACACCCGACCAAGATTCAGATGTCCCAACAGGCGGCTATCACGAGTTCAACGAAAACCAGACCACACAGCTCTCATCTAGAGGAAGTTGAAGAGCGCCATGTAGTCGGCCTTGGTGTTCGGGTTGCCGAGCTTACGCGCGGCCTCCGCGCAGCGGATCCACCCCTCCCTCCTCTCCTGTCCCACTACCATGAGGCATGACTCGGACACTTTCCTCACTGCGCGCTCTGTACTCTGTGTGTGACAGTGCCAGCTGGGGGGGGGGGGACAGACAGCGGCGTGTCCCGGCAGGCCTCCACCTGCTCGGTGCTGAGGGTGGCCGTGAGGAGCGGCTCCGACAGGGGCACAGCGTCCCAGTCGATCAGGTCTGCCAGCGACTGCGCGGCGAAGTTCAGTGACGGTGCGCTGAACTTGCGAGGCAGCGAGCCGCCCGCACTCACCCCCTCCCGGATGTCCTAACAGATGATGCCGACAGCGCGGGCCCGCTTCTCCTTGTCCTCAGAAGCCAGCATGCTGAGCAGTAGCAGCTCGGGGTGAGCGAAGAAGCTGCCGATGTATGGCCGCACGATCGTCTGGACGGCAGAGGGGCTGTACTGCTCCACTAGCTAGACCTGTAGGAACACCGTTTGTGCCAGCACAGCACGGACTACAATCGAGAAAACAGGCTTTGTGTCGTTTATATCTGATTCAGTGATAACATTTTCACCGATTTATGCTACGTTGACTGGTACTTAGGTTCCGTCCCAAACCTTACGCATGTGCAAGAAAGGTTCATCTCCCGCTCTATCATGCTCAACACACATATGCATGCAGTTCCTGTAAGTGTACAATGTACACTTGAACATGATAGAGCGGGAGATGAACCTTTCTTGCACATGCATAAGGTTTGGGACGGAACCTAAGTACCAGTCAACGTAGCATAAATCGGTGAAAATGTTATCACTGAATCAGATATAAACGACACAAAGCCTGTTTTCTCGATTGTAGTCCGTGCTGTGCTGGCACAAACGGTGTTCCTACAGGTCCAGCTAGTGGAGCAGTACAGCCCCTCTGCCGTCCAGACGATCGTGCGGCCATACATCGGCAGCTTCTTCGCTCACCCCGAGCTGCTGCTGCTCAGCATGCTGGCTTCTGAGGACAAGGAGAAACGGGCCCGCGCTGTCGGCATCATCTGTCAGGACATCCAGGAGGGGGTGAGTGCGGGCAGCTCGCTGCCTCGCAAGTTCAGCGCACCGTCACTGAACTTCGCCGCGCAGTCGCTGGCAGACCTGATCGACTGGGACGCTGTGCCCCTGTCGGAGCCGCTCCTCACGGCCACCCTCAGCATCGAGCAGGTGGAGGCCTGCCGGGACACGCCGCTGTCTGTCCCCCCCCCCAGCTGGCACTGTCACACACAGAGTACAGAGCGCGCAGTGAGGAAAGTGTCCGAGTCATGCCTCATGGTAGTGGGACAGGAGAGGAGGGAGGGGTGGATCCGCTGCGCGGAGGCCGCGCGTAAGCTCGGCAACCCGAACACCAAGGCCGACTACATGGCGCTCTTCAACTTCCTCTAGATGAGAGCTGTGTGGTCTGGTTTTCGTTGAACTCGTGATAGCCGCCTGTTGGGACATCTGAATCTTGGTCGGGTGTTTATTGCTTGGTGCCGGTAGACTCTAGACCCATCTCTCCGACCAGTCTCAGAACATGACCTGACCTGCCCTGGGTCATTCATCAATAGTTGCGATGAATACACCGATGCGAGTCGGGAAGCTCCTAGCTTTCTTTGTGTCTTGTTTTATGCCACTTATCACGATAAGGTGTTTTGCTATGCTACTCTAAACCCGCATAGGTCACCATTTTCCCCTTTTTTAAGCAATTGACCTGATCTGTGACGTCACCGGTTGACCTGAGACCTTGAAATAAGGCATCCCTGAATTTCTCACAAGACGAGCAACACGCTCGTTTTTGTTTGGTGGGTCTAGCTCAATTAGAAGTGAAGCGGTGGTGGATAGTCGACCCACGATCCCGCTGTGGAGGCGTCATTGCAGATGACCAAAAACATCAAATTTTCAAATTAAAAAGCACCAATCTAAACTTACTCATTTTTGGGAAAGAACACCATGGCTGAGTTCGCAAAGGTCAAAAACATGGAAAAAAACTTCAGGCCTCCCAAAATTTTTACTTTGGCTGTTTTCACCAGACCCTACTCCCCAGCATGTAAACTGTTTAGGAAATGCCTTGAAGAGGACCTGTTCTTACACCAGTTTGTAACCGAACCAACTAGGCAGGGCTCATTCTTGGACCTTGTCTTCTCGGATTTAAGTGATTTAGTTCAAGACTTGACTGTAGGAGAAACTCTGGGAAGAAGTGACCACAACATAGTCAGATTCAAGGCACATGTAGCAGGGACAATCAAGGATAATTTGGCAAAGGTTCCAAATTTTAACAGGGCAGACTTTGACTGCATGAGAGCAGCTTTAAGTGCCATAAAATGGGAAGAAGAATTCTCCGATTTAAATGCCTGTGAAATGTGGGAAAAGTTCAAATCTTACTTGAGGGAAATTCAGATTATACATGTCCCCCAAAGGCAAAGGCGCAAAAGAAGAGTAGGAAAGCCAGCATGGCTTACACCAGATTTGACAAAAGCAATTAAGGCTAAGAAAGATGCATTTAGAGTATTTAAGGAAGCTTCAAATATAGTAAATATAAGGTTGTATCAAAAAGCTAGAGACGCTGTGAAACAGAAAACCAGAGCAGCAAAGCGAGCAAAAGAATTGGATTTAGCTAGGAACTGTAATGGGGACAGTAAAAAGTTCTTTAGTTTCTACAAGCTAAGTAAAGTTTCAAGCACAATTGGTCCACTGGAAGTAAATGGGATTATTTTGAGTGAGGACAGTGAGATGGTTGAGGAATTGAGCAAGCAGTTTAAATCAGTGTTTACATTGGAGGATGTGACAAATCTGCCAACTGTGAACCACAGCCCAGCAACAGGTGATCAGTTACATGATGTTGATTTCATTGACAGTGATGTTGTTTTGAATTATGTCAGTAAAATAAAGCCAAACAAGGCAGCAGGACCTGATGGAATCTATGCTAGGGTATTGCGGGAAGCTGAAAAAGAATTGGCAATTCCACTCAGTATGATATTTTGTAGATCAGTTTCACAAAATGAAATTCCAACCGATTGGAAAAGGGCAAATGTAGTTCCTATTTTCAAGAAAGGAGAAAGAGGGAAAGTTGAAAACTATAGGCCAGTAAGCCTCACATCACTAGTCTGCAAGGTACTTGAATCAATTATCAATGATAAAATAGTTAGTTTTCTGGAAGGAAACAGAGTGATTCAAGATACTCAACATGGGTTTAGAAAAGGGCGATCGTGTCTCATAAATCTCCTGGACTTTTTTAATTTTGCTCCAGAACAATTTGATAAGGGAAATCAGGTTGATGTAGCATATCTTGACTTTAGCAAGGCCTTTGACAAGGTACCTCATAAACGGTTAATGATGCAGCTTCAGGCCCATGGTATTGTGGGTAACATCCTAAAATGGATAGGGTTGTGGCTTTCAGATAGACAGCAGAGAGTGATGCTAAATGGTACAAAATCATCATGGCAAAATGTTCTTAGTGGAGTCCCCCAAGGGTCAGTACTGGGACCACTATTGTTCATTATGTTTGTAAATAACATTGAAAGTGGCCTAAGCAGTAAGGTTTTGAAATCTGCAGATGATTTGAAGGTCTTTAGGGCAATAACAGGGCAAAATGAGCAGGTCTTGCTGCAGAAAGACTTAGACGAGCTTGTGAAGTGGTCCGAAAAATGGCAAATGAAATTTAATTTTGATAAGTGCAAAATCATGCATGTAGGTAGGCAGCATATGAAGGCTCCATACTTGATGGGTGGCCAAGTACTATCTGTGACTCAGCAGGAGAAGGACTTAGGTGTTATTTTTAACACAAAATTGGGGGCATCAGAACAGACCAAAGAAGCCAGGAAGAAGGCACTAAGAATGCTTGCGGCAATAAATAGGAATGTATCATACAAAAGTGAGGAAGTCATCAGGAAGCTTTATTGTGCATATGTCAGGCCACATCTGGAATATTGTGTCCAAGCTTGGTCCCCTAATTATGAAAAAGATTGTTGGCTTTTAGAGAGAGTACAAAAGAGGGCAACACAAATGGTGAATGGTATGGGCAACCTGGCATATGAGGAAAGATTGAAGAAATTGAATATGTTTTCACTTAGATATAGAAGGCTGAGAGGAGATCTCATCGAGGTCTTTAAATTTGTTCATGGTCAGGAACAGGGTTATCTCAGGGAACTGTTTGAATTTAACAGAAATGATGCAATTAGAGGTCATCAATTCAAAATTAAAGTTAATCACAGCAGGACAAGGTTAAGACAGTCCTTCTTCACCAACAGGGTGGTAGAACACTGGAACCAGCTGCCAGAAACCATTGTCAGTAGCAACACACTGAACATCTTTAAGAACAGCATAGACAATCATTATAAGAATAGGGGGCTTGTTTTTCTGTATTCCAGGGAGAGTTGATCAACACATTTGATGGACAACTGGTTCAGTGTACAGAGTGCAACCAAGAAGGGCCCTTGTGGCTCATAGTTGCACTGATCTTTTATGTCTTTATGTCTTATGAGAGCCCGATCCCAGCCGGGATGGGGCTGGGAGGGCCCATCTCATTGACAGTTGGAACCGGTCCCTCCACTCGTCGTCATGGCGATGGGATGGCCTGCCTCCGGTCTTCTCAGCTCCTTGGCGGTTCTTCTCGCGGGCCTTTTCATCTGAGCGAGCCACGCTCATTTTGACTCACGGGCGCGTTTCTCGGCTTTTTGGTAGGGCAGGTTGATATCGGAGATTTTGATTGGTCGTTGGTTGTGTCGGGGCGGCGAAGTAGATGCGGGAATGGAAGTCGAAGGTGGGGTGGAATCCCAGCACACGGGAAGGATCAGATAGGTAGGAGGTGGAGAGGATGGATTTGGAGGTGGTGCTGGGGCGTGTGGGAGGCGAGGGGAGGCTGGAGCGCGGATGGAATGTGGGAAGTGGGGATTTCGAGGTAGGTGATGAAGTATATGGGGAGGGGCTCGGAGTGGGTGGAAAGGACCCAGAAGGCCTCTTGGACCGTTGAACCAAAGTCCACTTGCAGTGTATTTTAATTCCGGTTCCTTCCATTGCCCTCCGTGCGTCATCTGTAGTATTGAATTCCACCTCTAGGCCACCGTTTCTGAGCTTTTGCCATCTGACCCCAGCCTGTCGCACGCTTCTGTTCTTTGGAAAGGTGTAAGTGAAGAAAGACTTTTACCTTGTTCAGTGACTTAATAATAAGAATATGGAGCGCCGGAAGAGTGGCATTTTGAGTGGTCTGTCCCCTATTAGAGGGAACAGGCGATTTATTTGTATTGTGTTTGTAGCTGCCATGTGATGTGGTTGTGTTCTGCTCGTCGTGACGCCTCACCATACAGGGGTCCTACAGGAGGGGACGCCTTCGGCCCACGGGCGTAGGACGCCAGGCACTCGAGGAGCTATATGGCGGCGCCTTCGCACGGTCAGGAAAGAGAGAGGGAGAGTGAGAGACTCATCACCCCGGCCGAGCTACAGCGTCGCACACCCTTTGTCCCCTGCCGACCAGACCAGCAGGCACTGGGCCGAGGCCAAGACCTTCGGCCTGAGGCGACAAGTCGCTTGGCCCGTATGGAGCCATACGGGCCCTCCCACCCCTCCGGAATATCCGACCAAAGAGGCGTGTTCCTCACCCGTCACAACTAGCACCGTGCCACGGGGGACCTCAGTCTCCAGGACTCCGTCAACCCCGGAGGACGGGCCGACGGGACGCGACTACTCCGATAAAACTGAGCGGACGGATACACCAGGGGAAGCTGGCCTACCTGCTCGTGACATGGGAGGAGTTGTTGTTGCAGAATTGGAAGGACATATGCAGGGACGTTGACACAGAATGGACAATGAGATGGGGACGGAAAGTATACATAGCTAGTGTCCGCATGCTCGCCAAGCACGTCACCAGCGAAAGCTGGCGCCCTTGCGGGCTGGCAGAAACCATATTTTTCCAGTGACACCTTTATCTCGACGCCAAGCTAAGCGAATTTGGACAGCCTATCCCGTGCATCGAGTGCCACCAGCGCACAGTTGTCACGTGACCTCGGCGCCATGGCTGCACAGTTGTCACGCGTGCCGTTTGGGGCGGCTGGCTCACCTGGCCGGGGGTGACAACCGCCCTCCTGGCGGCTGCCGGCTCTGTCACCACCAGTGCGTCGGTGCGCCGCCGGGTGTCCACCACCAGCTGATCAGAGCCGGCCCACCGGCGTGACAGCAGCGTCACAGTGGCTAGGTACGCCTTTGTTAGTAAGGACGCCTCTCCGGCGGCCGGCCATAGCTAGAACAGGCGACCGCGCCGTCAGCGGACGTCGTCAGCGGACGCCGGCCAGACCGGTGCGCTTGTGCTGCAGCCACAGCGTTAGACGATCACAGCAGTGGGGTTATTGCGACAGCAGCGTTGCAGTTATTGGTGTTGGTGGCACACCAGCGCCGACGCACTCGCGTTAGTGATGCAGTGATGCAGTTATTAAGGTTAGTGATCACTGGCGTTGCAGTTGTTGGGGTTCGGTGTACATTGGCGCTGCAGTTGTTAGGGTTAGTAGTACACTGGCTTTGCGTTCTTAGGATTAACACTACATTGGCGTTGCAGTTGTTAGGGTTAGCAGCACACTGGCGTTGCAGTTGTTATGGTTAGCAGTACACTGGCGTTGCAGTTGTTACGGTTAGCGGCACACTGGCGTTGCGGTTATTGGTGTTAGCAGTACACTGACGTTGCAGTTGTTACGGTTAACAGTACACTGGCGTTGCATCTGTTAGTGTTGCTGTTGCACCGATGTTGCAGTTCTTGGTGCTAATGGTGCAATGGCAATGTAGTTATTGGCGCTATGATCTATGGTCGAGTCATTCTCCTTAGTTACCGCAGTGAATGCCAGAAGACCAAGCAGACACTTTGCCACCAAGTCCACGATGAGCATTCGACCTGGTTGTCGGTTATGAACGTTCAGCTCCAGCGCAGGCCAAGCATGCTATTTGGCTCATTTAGTAGCAGACAAGGAGCGGGGCTGCGTTAGTGTCAGCTAGAATTAGGCTGACAGCTAGAATTTCCTTGACACTGCATCGCATCAATGCCAATTCTCCTAGGTCAGATTGGAGGTCAAAGGAGTCGATTACTTTTATCCGTCAGCTGATCACTCGGTGGGACGAATGAGATAACGACTGAGCAAGGACAAGTGTCGAACACCCTGCCGCAGCCTGACACACATGCCGATATCCTGCCACAGCCGACACACGTGCCGATATCCTGCCACAGCCGACACACGTGCCAATATCCTACCACAGCCGACACACGTGCCGATATCCTGCCACAGCCAACACACGTGCCGATATCCTGCCACAGCCGACACACGTGCCGATATCCTGCCACAGCCGACACACGTGCCGATATCCTGCCACAGCCGACACACGTGCCGATATCCTGCCACAGCCGACACACGTGCCGATATCCTGCCACAGCCGACACACGTGCCGATATCCTGCCACAGCCGACACACGTGCCGATACCCGGCCACAGCCGACACACGTAGCGATACCCGGCCACAGCCGACACACACTGACACCCTCTCACAGCCCAACACACGCGTCAACACCCTGCCACGGCCAGACAAATATGCACAGAGACCATTCCACAGCCCGGCACATATGCCGGGTGCCGTCAGGCTCCTCAAAAACTATCCCTGTTGATCACACTACTCTGCATTATGCCGCTCCATGCCTCACCCTTGTTTAAGCCATACAATCTCAACACACGCAGGTCGGCGAGCTCAAACCACGTGAATCCTGCGCGTGATCAGTGGTACGGCACTGATGCTGTAACTGACGATAGTAATTATCGTAAGGTCGCCCTTCATTTTGCTTCAATACGCCGTTGGCTTGCGAGGTGTCGAAACGGGACATTGAATGCATATTGTATCATAGCTGGATCTGACAATATTCTGAGCTGCTCTAGCATGACACTCTAATACGTCAATTATTTAGGCCGGGTGGGTTGGAGGAGGGGAGGGGGTATATTCTCTATGTGTGCATAGTGGCTGGTTATGGGGTGCTGTCTTTCCACGCGATCCTCGCATAATGTAAGCAGCATGGGTACCGAAGAACTGCAGAGTTGGAGAAACGCGATGGCGCCAAGTCTGTGCACACTGCGGGCGGTGTCAGGTGATATTGGCTCTCGGAAGCTGGCCTGATGATCTTCCTCTCACCTCTGGATCGATCTCTGTGCTGGGCAGCAGCGACATCGCGTCACTCAGAGGCACGGCCGGTAGCGTTAGAGTGCCAGAGTTGAGCACCACTTGACCGTTGGTGATCACCTGCTCGGGTGGAACTCGGCCTCCTGCAACAAAATGGTTATGTATGTACGCATTAGTTAGTATTTTGCCTGTAGGGCGCATCGACTTCATTGGTTATGTAGCGCCCATAACAATATAAGTTATTTACGGGTCGATATATCGCACATGCTAGCTGAACTTGCATAGGCACGCAACAGACACTATTGCATAATTCAACCTTTCTCAGCGTGGTGCATATATTACTGGAAATGATACTTCGGTGACGTAATCAAAAAGTCGCCCCGATCGGACAATATCCGAGTCGTTGCCTAAAACTTCACTGAGTGACAGTGACTGAGAATGCCCAAAGTGACGTCTACACTCCTCTTCATAACCGGGGCAGGAAAGCAGGACTTGACGTACATATAGGCGGGCGTGACGTTTCGGGCAGCGTGGCATACCATTACCAGTTAGTAAGTGAGAGTGAATGGCAAATGTATGCCCTATTCTCAAGCGACACAATGCTACTTCGTCTCGCCTATTCCTACGCGAGCACAAACTCCATGTTTTCAAGACGATGCTTGATCGCTCTCAACTTATTATCATGTAGCGCGTTCCAAAAAGCTTGCCACTTTGCGAGCACAGGCGCAGAGATAGTTCGGAAGTGATCACGGGCAGGGAGTGGTAGAGTTCGCGAGCATGGAACTAGCGACGCACGTTTTGCAGCAGCATCAGCTAGGTCGTTCCCAGAGATGCCCACATGGCTCAGGATCCAACACAGCACCACCCTTTTACCTGTCTGGTGTACAGCATTACGAAGAGTTAAAACGTCTAAAATAGGATTTGGTGGGTCGAGTGTCCTCATCGCTAAAAGGCTACTTAAGTAATCTGTCAAAATAATGTGTACTGGATCGTCTGATGCTTCAATGTCGGTCCCTAGCACTAGCACGACACTCACCGGCCACTAGCACTGACAACACTCACCGGCCACTAGCACTAGCATGACACTCACCGGCCACTAGCACTGACACAACACTCACCGGCCACTAGCACTAGCACGACACTCACCGGCCACTAGCATTGACACAACACTCACCAGCCACTAGCACTAGCACGACACTCACCGGCCACTAGCACTGACAACACTCACCGGCCACTAGCACTAGCATGACACGCACCGGACACTAGCACTAGCATGACACTCACCGGCCACTAGCACTGACACAACACTCACCGGCCACTAGCACTAGCGCGACACTCACCGGCCACTAGCACTAGCACGACACTCACCGGCCACTAGCACTAGCATGACACTCACCGGCCACTAGCACTAGCATGACACTCACCGGCCACTAGCACTGACCCGACACTCACCGGCCACTAGCACTGACACAACACTCACCGGCCACTAGCACTAGCACGACACTCACCGGCCACTAGCACTAGCACGACACTCACCGGCCACTAGCACTGACCCAACATTCACCGGCTATTAGCACTAGCACGACACTCACCGGCCACTAGCACTAGCACGACACTCACCGGCCACTAGCACTGACACAACACTCACCGGCCACTAGCACTAGCATGACTCTCACCGGCCACTAGCACTAGCATGACACTCACCGGCCACTAGCACTGACACGACACTCACCGGCCACTAGTACTAGCACGACACTCACCGGCCACTAGCACTGACACAACACTCACCGGCCACTAGCACTAGCACGACACTCACCGGCCACTAGCACTGACACAACACTCACCGGCCACTAGCACTAGCACGACACTCACCGGCCACTAGCACTAGCATGACACTCACCGGCCACTAGCACTGACACAGCACTCACCGGCCACTAGCACTAGCGCGACACTCACCGGCCACTAGCACTAGCACGACACTCACCGGCCACTAGCACTGACACAACACTCACCGGCCACTAGCACTGGCACACCGTTGTCCATAACCTTCGTGGCGATGCCGTCCGCAGTGGCAATAACGGACGGACCCAACACTTGGCTGACATCTTCTGAGGATACCACTCGACCGAAACCTGAAACAATACACCGTCTTAACAGCTGCTGAGGCCGGCAGGGGTTTCGAAGTCGCCAGAAGATTACCATAAGTTGACGACTTGTCTGAGGCCACTGAATGTACAATGAACATCCGAGTAGGAGTTTAGTTACTATGTTGAGCAGATATAATTGAATTCGTTCACAAGACCAATGACGTAAAACGAAGATCAGTAACGCAGCTGTCCCATGAATGCAACATAAATATATCGAAGCACGGCATTAAATGCTTGGTAAGGCTAGTCGGATGAAGTATGCACGGTCTCAGTCAAATTAGCCAAAGAGGCGCCGAGAGAGCTCTCTCGTCAGCTCAGGTTCAACGTTCGACAGACATGTGGAACGTTGAACCACGAACCATAGTTGGGTCTGCGATTTATATAGCCATCTTTTGGTGCTAAATCGGTCACCGATCAAAAGAGCGCAGCGGCGAGCCCCCGGTGGCGCCCCGGTTGAATACCGATCAAAGAAGCTTAGACTGCACTCGCCATTCACCTCGGGATGCCTAACTAGTCAGACTGGCAACGGTGACACGAGAGCTGAAATCGACGAGCCGTATAGTTTCACCATGAGCTATCCTGTCCCAGAGAGGGGAGGATCTCACTCTCACTGCCGGTTACATTTCCGATTACTGAATATATCTGGATCGTCCGGATCACGCCTGCTGAGGGAGAAACCACTGCAAGAACGTAGAAGCACTTACCCACTCGTTTGGCAGGAAGAATGATGGAGCTTCGCGCATCTATCACTGTGAAATAATGAGATGTCAGTTGTGATTCAAATCACATACCATTTGCACATCACTTAAGATGTTATGTGCACAAAGCCAGCATATTAAATGAATTGAAATGCTGCTTTGTATTCTACAAATAAGAAGTGCTATTCTGTTACTCTGATTGGTGACGCTCAAATAGAAAAAAAAATTACGGAAATGCCACTTGGTTTAGTCTAGAACATCATATTTTAAAGTGTTGAACGCATGACTTGTTGAACAAAAAACGAGTAATGCCAAAACTGCAGAATACGATGCCCGTGCGGCTTAGATTAAAAGCTCACGTCATGTTGAGGAAATATCATCTCAAATCATATATCATCACCATTCTTGCTAAACATTGCTGTTTGGTTTTTAGTCAATTGTAATCTGCCTTGAAAGCAAATGAGACGGCTTTTTCCTTTACGACAATTGAATACAGTATGCACAATTGTTCTCTACGACATCCGATTTAAGGGCATGAGAATAAGCTCCAATTACTTACACTTGGGGTTAAGGCTATCTTGAAGTCACATTAACGGATAAATAACAGACAAATAGTCTACAAATTAAGTGCCGATTGTTAAAAACTAACGTGTATGGGGCTTCCCGTTAACCTAAAAGATTAACCTAAAAAAATGCCTTCACCTCAAATTCGAGGTCCATTCAGTTACGGTACTTTACATATATTTAATGATTGGAAATTCCAATTACAAGGACAATTTGAATCAGGAATTGAGGATCATTTGCAAGGCACGACTTAATTCGCACAGGCAGTATTATGAAATTCTTAACCCTCGCCGTGTGTGCCGGAAACGTCACCTTCGCCGGGCAGGAAAAATGGACGGTGGCGAAGGGAGTTGTGTGGTTCTTCAAAGCCCTCAATAATTTTCGACCTACATATACCAGGATAAAATATAACACACCGTTAGAAAGCTCATGGAAAGACCGAAACATACCTCCAATTTGCATTTTGGCCGATAATTAAGTCATGAGAGGTCATATATAGCCGATGCACGGACCTTGACTTAAATCCATCGAAATGGTTAAAAAGGGGCGGAGCTTGATTCTTTTGACTGCTTCTCAAGAACTAGTACAAATGAATGCATTCACATTTACCACACCACAGTAAAAGACGGTCAGGACAGGTCAGGTCAGGTCAGTCAGACCATCAGACTTGAATTTACCAGAACTATAGCAGGTGCTTCATGAACCCATTAAAGTGCAAGGAAGCGCAAACCAAAGCAGCCTGATCAGTGCAAAGAAAGCGAAGACTAACTACGTGCATGCTTACCTGAGCTCGTGATGAGTTCTCCAATGATCACCACAGTTCCAGAACTGGTGAATGGTGTCACTGACGTCCGGGCTGCAGAGAAGAATTGGCGGGAGCTAGGAACCAGCGAGGAATGTTCAAGAGCTGGGGTGGCAACAACAGAGGATCCGGCGAGCAGATTTCTGAGCAAGTTTAGGCCGTCTTCAGTTTCTTTGAATTTACCGAACGCTTTCGGAAGTGATGTATCCTGAATTTCTGGGTTGACGAGTGTTTCCGTAACGAAATTGATACCATTGCTGTCATCAACCTCAACAGAACCCTCCAGAAGCGTCACATTATTTACTCTAGCACTTCCCTGGTGGTCAATATCTTCGGAGACGTCTACAATATCGCTTCGAGGTGTAGGTGCATATGTTGAGACCACTTTCTGCACGCTCGACACATTTCTTGGGATCGATAGAATCTGGTGCCGGGCTGCTGATACCGCAGCAGAGAACAACAACCTTTCCTCATTTACTGACGTCACAGTTTCACTGTCGGGACGTCTGGCAGACGAGGTGGTACCTCTGTTTCTTCCAAACAGTGGTCGGCGTCTCTCTGTGGTAGTATAATTTGGAAGTCGAAGATTCGACGAGCCTGCGGTCGGACGCCTCAGGCTAGGTGCGGTTGCAACCGGACGCCGTAGACTAGGCGTCACTGCTGTCGGACGTATCAAGCTAGACGTGGCTGCGACCTGACGCTGCAAGCTCGCTGTGGTTGTCGCCAGACGCCGCAGGCTTGGTGCAATTTGAGAGGGGCCGAGTGCAGCAAACGGCCGATCATTAGATGGGGTCTGTGAGACGCTCAGCGGGCGTGCCAGCGTTGATCTGATAGTGGGCAGTGCCGAACTCCGAGCGTCTCCACTGTTGGACGTTGTGCTGCCGTCAAAGAGCCATGGCGCATCCGTTACTAGATGGAGATCGGATGCAGCAAGTGTAGTCAATGTGGATGTCGCAACTGGCAATGTCAGCGTCTGCCGTCCGCCAAAGATTTCTATCAGCGATACGGTGCTGAATCTGTGGTAAACTACGTTGCTAGGCAGCAGCTCATCGCTGACATTCTCGTCTCTCTCTAACTTACTGGCATCGTCACCATGGTCCGGATTTACATCACTAACCAGAGCTTGGACATCAGGTTTTGTGAGAGTAGATGTCAGTGCCGGCCTCAGAGTGGGTACCGTAGTGGTGGCAGTTCTGATCCTACTAGTAAATGGTCGACGAACTCGATTTTGGTTCGTCCCGCGATTCAGTCCCGGGAAAAAAGGAACGCTATTTCTTGGAGCGTTAGTTGTAGTACTGCGGTCTGTTATGGCAGTTGCGAAAGACAAGGGCTCCGCCTCCTCCTTCTTCTCCTCCTGTTCTGTTTGTTCCCAGTCAGCCGTAGATGTGCTTGCTAGGGTTGTATCGGTTTGACTAGATAACTCATTACGCGTCCGGCCCTGCTCCAGTGCGCGTGCACCAGTGCGGGACGGACCCTGTACCACCGCCGGCCGGACCCGGGACAGTGGCGCCGGCCCTGGTCTTCCGGTTGGACTTTGCGCGAATCTGCCCCGGCCGGACACTGTTCTGGGACGAGCCGTGGTAGAGGATGGGGTCCCCTGGTGGTTATCGACCAATCTCAGAACCGGCCGTCTTGGTGGAGAAATTGTGCTAGATTGCGCGGTGTCATCAACGTTTTCATTATTTCTTTGTTCATCTTCTTGGTCTTCGTCGAATCTTCCTGGGTCGTCTTCTTTAGCTACAATGGCTGCAACCGGACGTAGCGCCGGCCTTTGTAGTCGTGTCGAGGACGGGCGGCCTAATCGAGGTCTGGATGGCCGCCTTCCTCTAGAACGGAAGCTTACTGGGCCCCTAGTGCTTTCGGTTGTTGTTACTGTACGCTGATCGTCGTCGTTCTGACCGATCCCATTGATATCTGTGTCTTCCACTGCGAAGCTTGCATCCTGCGAAGGCGTGATATTCTGCCTTTGGACATTCGGATGTCGGAATCGGTTCCGTCTTCTGCCAGTGACACCCATCGATGAGTTCGGGCGACGATTGATCACGCCACTCGATGGTCGTCTTATTAGCCCTGGACGCCGTAAGCGATTTACATAAATTTCTCCTGTAGTCCCTGCAATGAAAGTGGAGTCTTCAAGGTGGCCAGCAATACTCCCATTGTCATCCGACTGTCCCTCAATAATCATTGCTGAGGATATACTGAATGTCGGCGTGGTTTCAATGCTAAGAACATCCTCTATTGCTGTTCTGGGAGAAATTGTTCCAGCTATGACTGGATCATCTCTCTGGTCTTGTAAGTTTGTATTTCCCTGAATTGTGTCATTGAATGCACCAATGGCGATCCTAGCAGGAAGTCGTCTAATTTTAACAACTCGCTGGCGGCCACCACGATGATCTGGATGTGCCGTAACGGCTGTTAGATTATCAGACTGCTGGAGCACTGCCTCAGATCTCGCTCCTCCTTGGATAATCGGCTTTTGCTTGGCTTCCTGGATCTCGTTTTGTACGACTAAATCTGTTTCGTTGGTTATCAGAATATCTTGAATGTTAGTGCCATTTTCTAGTTCAACATAACTTTTACTCTGGCCATCACTATCGTCCGTTGTACCTGGAACACCGGCATCCTCCTTTTTCACGGTGCTATTGTTTTCTTCATTTTGGTTTCTTTGCGTTTCAGATATAGGCCCCCTGTTCGCTTGACCTAATATTCCGGATGTATTAGATCTCACACGCTGGTTCAAACCAAACCTGTTGTCATTCCTCGTCCCAGGAGACGGACCTCCGGAGCTTAAGCGAGTTACAACGGATGCTATGGTGCGCGATAAGATCCTGGTCCGCGTGACCCGTACTCTCTGGCGTCGTCTTATCGGTGTCGGAGTACCACTAATAATATTATCATTACCATTATCAACACCATCTCTCGTTGTCACTGGTGCAGGAATCAATGAGGCATGTTCACGGCCACTGGTACATGTCCTGGCAACCCTCACTGTCCGTCGTGTCGTAATTGCTACCGGTGTGGGTTCCTCTGTCTTGATACCGTAAGTTCCATCTTCTTCTAGAACCAAACTTTTTCTAAGTTTCTTGATCCTGCGCCTTCTACTTAGTTTTTGTTCAGCTCTGTCAGCTAAAAGGATTGCCTCTCCACGGGTAGCTCTACCATTATAATTGTCAAGAAGTGACGAGGATTGGATTACAGTAGGGATCACAGTAAGACTAGAAGTGGCTGGTGAAAGCACATGAAGAGAATCAACAACCAATCGTCTGATTTTCTTTATTTTTCTGATGCGAATATTGGACCGTCTTCCCGAAGTGGAAGCATTTTCGTGTGCTCTAATATCCTCGTCAATAGCTGCGATATCATTGTGCATGCCTGATTGTGTGCCGCTTTGAGTTGGAATCTGCCTTGCTGTAATAACAACATCTTCATCGGGGTCAGAAGATCGCAGTGCAGATGTGTTCATATTTACATTTGTGGTGTTGTCTATATCAATTTTCAAAATGCTACTGCCTGATTGTGCCGTGAATGAGGTTATCAGTATTGATGTTGCACCAGTCCTTGCGTGAGCTGAACGTCCCCTGGAGTCTCTACTTGGTGAAGGCGTGTTTCCCAGTGACTCCGCCCTCCAGAGATCTGGTGGAACGTCTTTGTTACCAATGGCTGTGTTTCTGTCAGTATTACTGGTCTTCATCCTCCCACGTACGCTTCCCGGCAGTGTCTGGCGTTTCAGGGAGGCTTGTCCAGATTGTGAAAAGGTTGTGCGAGGTCGTTCAGATTGCTGAGAGGAGATCCTGCGCGCAGATGCTACTCGTCTCCTTGAAGGTCGGCGGCGCCGCAAGCCAGTGGAAGCAGCTCGGGAAAAAGCAGTAGGGTTGTCCGATCTTTGTGATATCTGTTCCACTTCCGAGTCTGCTGGTGTGGTAACACCCCTGGCAGATGTGGTCGCAGTTTTTCCTTGCAACACACGGGTTCGAACAAGCAAGCGGCGCCGTCTGGCTGGCACGAGAGGCTTAGATGCGGAAATTAACTTTGACTGAAAAGAATAGTCAACTTCGTCATCACTTTGGTCCGCTTGATTCCCTGTCAAATTCTTTGAGGAATCCATAGCACTGTTCTCAGTGATGTCTGACACTTTGGATGTTTGCGCAGTAACTGTGAAATTGATGTTCGATCCATCTCCAGTAGCTGATGACAGTCTAGTTTTTAAGACGTCTTCATCGAGACGAATCGTAGTTTCCCTCCCTTTAGCTAAGTTTAAAGAAGAATGAATTCCCGACGTATGTGGAGGCAGACGAGCTCCTGCCGGAGAACCACGCCTTGAAGATGGAGCTGCATAGGTGGCGGAAGCAGCCAATGTATCATTTTGATTATATGATATATCATCCAAAGTATCAGTGTGTTGGATCAATTCTTTCGCTTCTTCAACAGCTGTACTAGTAGCAGTCACCTGGCGAGGAGATGAGCGAAATCTCCTTCCCACTTGGCCGATGGTAGAAGGTTCGGTTGTAGCCACTTCTACTTGCTCTGTCGTGCTATTAATTTCATTCAGATTATCTGAAGCTACAAACACAATTTCCGTGACTACAGTCGCCTGCCTTGCTTTAGGACGAATTCTTCTGGCATCTGGTTGGATGAACACCGATGTGGCCTCATCGGTTTGCTGTGATTTCTCCTGCTTGCTTACATCATTTTTCTTCGGTCCATGTGTGCTATCTGTTGAATTTTTTCCCGTTGACCGTACACCTGGGCGTATCCTAGGCCTCATTCTCCGTCGGAAATTGTGTGTTCTACTAAGTTGTGAGGATCGCTGCGATGTTCTAGTCTCATCAAGGACTTCATCTTGACGAATGTTACTCTCAGTGAGCTTAGTAGGAAATTCAGTAGTAGAAGTCCCCTTAGATGGGGCGATTATTGTCTCGGTTGTGTCTTCTTTCTTTTTTTCTATAACCGAGACGGGATTTACCATATTGCCTTGCGGTCGATTGATCAGCCGATCAACATTGTCTCTGAATTTCTGCACAAGGCTTTCCCGCGACGTTCCATTCGTAACTGAGGACAGCGTGAGCCTAGATCGCGAGTCATTGCGACGGGCAGACTCCGTACTCTGACTTTCATGAATTTTGAAGACATTACTACTTCGACGTCGTGAGCTCTGACCACGACGCCCGTTTATTCGAACAGCGTCTGTTTGAGTGATGGGAGCCGTTATCCGTTGTCGAGTGCGAGCAGCAACCCTTCCTCCAGATGGCGATAGAATTGCGGCATTATTTCTGCTCCTTTGGTTACCATCTTGGGATAAAATTTCGCCCCCACGGATCAATGAATATATTGAAACAGCTCTTGCGATGGAGCTAGTTTTCTGTTGTCCTCGCAATGAAACACGACGTCGATCTCCCCGTGGCCGCTTACGGACATCGTTCTCGTCTTCGGAATGCAGAAACCTAGTATTAGTATCTTTGCTTTTGTCGAGGTTTGTTTTTGCATTGGCATCATTCGCTTTAAGTTGGCTTGGTGCGCGAACTGAGATATTGGACTGGACGGTCAGAATGTGATCGCTTGACTGGTCTATTCGAACGATGGCATTATTGTTAAGAAACGTTGGGCTAACACGCCCTTGTTGTGGTGAGAGAGATCGTGCTGCCGTTCCCCCAGTTTCTAGCACCACTGGCTGAAACTGTGAGATTGGTGAATTTAGTACAGCAATGAAGGGCTGTTCTCGTTCTGCCACCACCTCCAGGATAGGATTTTTCGTCCTACTCACCAGCAGTCGGGTTCGACCGTGGGAGGTTCCCGAAAGAGGTGATAATGATACAGAGTCGCCGATCACTCCAGGTGTGTAATCGGGTCCTCTCCGGATACCCAACGCATCATGCGCAGGCCCAATGCCTTGAGATGGTTTTCGCCTCTGGGTCTTTCTCGCGGCTAGACCAGAGCCACGCGCAGCAATGATTCTGGTAATCGGATCGGCTTCCGTGGCAAGAATACCGAACAACAGACTGCCTGCAGATGATGGTCGTGCGTTAATCCTGGTCAGTTCTATGAACTCAATGTTGTTATGCGTCGTTAACTTGCGAAGTACGTGTTCCGTACTAGACACAACTGTGCTACCGAACTCATCGATAACTGTGTTGGCGTAGGTGAAAGTTGTATAGGCATTGATGGTAGCAGCTGGCTGATGAATGTATCGTTGAACAAAGCTTAAATCGTTATCGTTAAATCTAGCGCGACCCCTAGTGGCTTGGCGTTTCTCCCGTCTGAGTGGGGCATACTCAGCGGGGCCATCCCATAAAAAAGAATCGGTCTTAAGAGAGGGGCTGTCCGTAAACGATGGCACCACGTCAATGACTTCTTTTCTGTACTGAGTAGCCTTGCCTTTCGCGCTCTCCAGTGTCTGCGTGGCGTCCAAATGAATCATGTCGGGTTCAATCTCGTTTATCGCCGACATCACATAGAAGTCCAAATCACCGAAGATGTATGGATCCTTTGAAATCCCCAATTCACCCTGGTCCGTCTCAATGAAGGCCGAGACCTCTGTTGCATGCACAGCCGCTGTAGGAATCTGTACTCGCTTAATACGCGATGGCTCCAGCGGGCCGTCCAACGTGACAGTCGAGACACGCTTGAAGAACTCGCCGAGTTGTGACCCGCTAACGTAGATGGTAACGACGGAGGTGGAGAGAAGTTGTTGCCTGGGCACCCTGAGCTGTGCCTGTTGAGAGACCTCTGTAGCCTGACGCAGTAGCTCTTCCAACTGCGGAGGCTGTGATGTTTCGATGTTTACTGTGGGCTGGATGGGGGGCAATTGCGGCTGCGGACGATGATTCAACAGCTGCTGCAGCAGTAGTTGTTGCGGTGTCAAACCGAGCCGGGCAACACCCAAACCGCTGAGACCGAGTGCTGGTGCTACTGTCTGACCAGGGATCAGTGTTGATGAAGTGATAACCTCGGTGGCTGTGATCACCTCCGTAGCCGTGTTGACGATGACCGTGTTAGTTTTGCGACCTTGGAAGAAGATAGGCACGGTGGTGAATGACGATTCAGTAACAGTGGTCACGTAGCTGCTGGTAATGCTGAATGTGCGAAATGTTTGTTGCGGTCGCGCAAATGGCGCTCCAAACGTGCCACGGCCAAACGGTACCAGTGGACTAACCGGCTGCTGCTGTCCTGTCAGCAGCTGTTGCAGCAGTGCCGTTAACGCATTATTGTGTTGAGACTGTTGGAACTGCAATTGTGCTGCCACTGTCTTCACCTCTGGCCGAACCGTGAAACCCGGTTGGATGTACGAGTGCACTCCAGACGAGATTATGCTACCACGTACGCGGGTTGGTGTGAAGATCGCCGTCTGGATCTGGGTTGGCTCAATGAAGAATGTTGTGATTACCGTGTGTCCCATTGCACCGACAGCTGTTTTCTGACCCAGGTGCGTGCGCAGTTCGCCACCAATCTCTGTCACCGTGTACTCATTCGCTTCCAATGTGCTGGTAACCATGCGGGCTGTGAACACGTCTTTGAATGTTGTCCGGCCATCGGCCACTACTGGAATCGAAGCTGCGACCTGTTGATTTAACACCACAATGATCTGACCATCGTCTAGTATCAGTGTTGGTGAAATTACCGGAAGTGGATCTGGTGGCTCGCGGTCACGAATTCGGCTGGAGCCGAACGGTCGTCGGTTTTGGGTTATGCTTCCTGATGAGCCGCCACGTGATGAAGACTGAATCGAGGGCTGTCTGACGTTTGAAGTTGAGGTTCCTCGCGTGGACGAATCCCGAGACAAAGTCGATCCAGGTGGAGAACTGACATGTGGAGAGCGAGATACTCCGCGACCGCTAAGCTGGGCCTGTTGTAGGCGCTGTCTGAGACTAATCTTTCGTCCAGAACTGGTGTCGGATACTTGGGACGGTCGGTTTCTTCGGGAGTTGGGGATTGCGCGTCGCGTACTGCTGCTCGAAGTGCGGGAAGAGCCCCTGTCGCCAAACCGGGTGGAGCCACGTGGGCGTTGCGAGGTGAGGGTGAATTTGTCCTGGACTTCTTCTGTGGGCGAGGGACTGACTGAACGAGCTCGTGGTGCTTCAGACTGGCGACTACTCCTTGCTTTGGATCGTCGAGTGCCAACCTGTCGTCTTCTTCCGTTCAGTATTTGAGCTCTATCTGGCTTGGTGTCGTGTCCACCGGCACCTGATTCAATAATATCAAGAGCTTCTTCGTGAGAAAGAGATTCCCGCTGAGAAGCGCGGGACCTGGTCCTGGCTCCGAAGCCTGACTGCCGCTTATTACGCGACAAACTGGCTGAAATGCCAGTCTGCGCGACGTTAATGGCAGCCGGAAGAGAGTCGACGGCGTATGCGACGACCTCTTCAACTTCGGAGCCAGCTTCATCTAAAAAATGGTTCTGTTCAGAAAAGTGTTCGTGCTCTGGCAATGGATCAGCAAGTACATACTCCACGTGCAGTTCAGATCCGGCGGCGTCCAGATCCTCTTCGCTGGCTGGTCGTCTACGCCTTCCTCTACCTAATCGTGGCCTTCGTCTTCTCCCCGGTCGTCTCACACGCACGCGCTGCACTGGAGCGGTGGGCTCTGGCTGTTCCGTTGCAGAAGAGATTTCAGCTTCGGTTGCCTCAGTGTTAAGAACGTCGGTATTGGTGACATCGACAACAGCTGGCGGCCTCCTCAAACGTCTGCCTGGCCCTCCCCGTGGCCTGCTTCTTCCTCGTCCTCGTCCGCGCAGCCGTATGCGAGGTTGTTCCGTCGACGTCCCAGTTGCCGGTTGGGTGGTAACCCTGGTGGGAGGTTCCGTTTGAGCTTGTACAGTTGTTGTCGATGTGGTAGTCGTGGTTGAGGTGGTTTCCTCCTTGTCTGGTTCACTGTTGCCAGCCGTAACGGACGAGAAGCGGCTGGCTAGACCACGTCTTGATCCTCCTTTTGGTCGGCGCCGTAGAGGCAGGGCATTGCGCGTACCATTGGCAGCTCGAGGTCTGCCAAATGATAGCACTCTTGGAGGTTGTGTAGTTACCACCTCCGCCTCGCTGGTGACTTCTGGAGCATCTTCAGATGATCCATTCAAGTCTGGATCCTCGGTAGGATCGATAGGTTGTTCTTCGATGACACTAGTCGCCGTCACTTCGACGTTTGGTGCTGCAGTGATAGTCTCTTCCATTGGTTCTGCTATTGCAGTTTGAATTCTATTCCTGAATAGACCTCGAAGTCCAGGCCGGCCGGGCCTTCTTAGGCTTGGGAAGAGGCGCCTCGATCTGCTGGGCAAACCTCTCTGGGAAGAGGTCGGTTTAATTTCGGAAGAGGAAACCGACGCTACTGACGAGAATGTTATTTGTCTCACGTGAGCCTCTGATGATGATATGGATGCTGTAGTGGTGGTAGGCTCGGATTTCTTTGGGGAAGATTGTGTCGTTTTTCCTACAGAGAAGCCTCCACTTTTGGCAAGCAGGGCAAGCAAGCCACCGGCCTTCCGATTTTTCGAAGTCCGGAACGGAAGGAAGCTTCTGTTTGTGGACTGAATGCGAAGTAATGAAGATGTCACACTGGACGAAATTTTGGAGCTCAGAGAGGATAGAAGCTTTGCTGGTGAGGTGAAAATCTCTGAACTCGATATCTGCAGCGGCTCGGTCTCCGAGTTCGGACGGCTGGGCACTGGTGTTGCACTTATACTGGTGGGTCCGGGAGCTGAGCTCTGAAGAACGACTGTCGACGCCTGATTAACGGAAGCAGGAGCCACAGAGCTGGTTAGCTCAGCTAGATCAATTACTGTTGCTGTGCTCTGGATAATCTGAGCATATAGTCCGTTGACAAAGGTTCCGAAGTATCCAGTGGAAGAGATGGTGGTGATGCCTCTGTTGATAACGGAAGAAACGTGGGAGGAAAGCAATCCGGTGCTATATTGCACTTCTGGCCCCTCAGCCTTCGTGGCTGCAACGTTAGGGATTGCAGGAGACGTCGAATTGGGTATACTAGATGTCATAACATTGCTACTGACGACCAAGCGACTTCGCACCACGCTGCTCCCACCTGTGTATGAGGTGGTAAAATAGGTATAGGTGGTGAAGAAGGTTTTTGTGACTAGCTTCCGAGATTGAGTATGGCTCACAATCACCGGCTTGGTGGCTGCGACTACCTCTGACTGAGTGACGTACCGAGTCGACACAACTTCCTGCCCATCAACCTGAGATGTCGTAAAGTACGTGAAGGTTGTGTAGTAGGTCAGAGGAGCCGGCGCTCGTTTCTCAGTAGTTACACGGGTGACAGTACTCAAACTGGTCTTTACCAGAGTCGATCCACCGCTCGACAACGTCGTAAAGTAGGTGAATGTGGTGTAGTACGTTTTCAGCACAGAGTTCTCTTCATCGGCATCCGCTTGTGATGAGAACAGTGCAGGAGCCGAGGGCGGTTCGATGCTTCCCTCCAGCCGAGCATTCCGTAGCACAGCCTTAGCTTCATCTGCGCTGCCGACAAAGACTTGTGCAGCCGCACCGTTGCCGACCGCCCTTCCGAGACTTCCGAGGCTGTTGCTGATAACCGCCAGCGTGGATGGGGCGCCGTGAACGACGCCTGTCGGCTGAACATCAGTCGTCTTCGAAACTAGGTAATAGATGCTGGATGTACTTTTTACCACCTTGGCGTAGCGGCCCTTGATGAAGGTTCCAAACACAAGGGTGGTGAAGACTGTTGTCACCTTGTCTCGCGATACAGTGCCACCGATGGATGTCACCAGGCCAGTGGGATACAAATCGATGGTGTTGTACACCCTAGTGCTGGCAGTTGATAGCACGGTTTGGGCAGAGGAATTTCCATCCTCATCAACGGATTTCGCATCATCTGTATTATTGCTATTCGTCTCGGCATCAACTTGACTATGAACAACAGACGTGGTCATTGCGTTGTGGAACGTCCTGGTGGTGGTGATTACGCTCGCTTGGTTTGGAATAAACACGGGGGCACGAGTGAGCAGCGCCTTGCCGACACGAGCCGATCCTACAAAGTTGGGTGCGGCTGTCCTGCTCATCTTTTCTCGGATCCTAGAAGCACCGGCAGATTGCGGCATGAACACCACAACGGTACTACCAATTGTGGTGACGAAGTCAGAGAAGCCGACATACGTCACTGTGGTTAGTCCACTTCCACTTAATGCCAGATCCTCCAGAATCTCAATCGTCTTCAAATCGTTAAAATCTCGCCCCACGCGGTAGCCCTTCTGCTCCTCAAGATCCAGTTCCTTCACCATCTTGTTCACTTTTTCGTTGAGCAGTTTTTGTGTCTTCTTATAGGACATCCGGTCGGCTACGACCACCAGAGGCGTGCTGAGGACGAGATTGCCGCCGTCGGCAGTGTACGTTGGTAGTATCTTGAGGCTGCTATCCGCCACCACCACGCGGTCGTCCACGATAGTGACTTGCTCTCCCTCGATTACACGACGCGCCGTTGGGATCTCGTTGACGGCGACTGGTTCTCGCGTGAAGTGCGGTGCAAAACTGGCGTACTGCACAGGCTCCCCGATGGTGACGGTGGGAAGCAGCTCCTGACTGCTATACAGCTGTGGCACCAACGAACTGGTTCGCTCGATCACCTGGCCATAGCTGGAGCCGACAGACGTGCGTACGAAGCGCGTTCGGTGTATGGTGGTGGCGTCGCCGTGCACCTCGGTGCTGACAGCTTCCGAGACGACGCCAGTCGGCTGAGGCCTATCACCCTGGCGAGGAATTGCATAGAAGACGCGTTCGGCGGTGCTGACTATGCGCGAGTATCTGCCACCGGAGACGGTTCCGATGACGAGCGTCGTGTACTCTGAGGTGGTTCCGTCCGACACGAAGGTGGGCGCGCTCGACATCAGCACGCCGGTCGGTAGAGGACGGGTGGTGGTCAGGTATTTCGACGTCGTGACATCACCATTGATTTCGACCTCGATATCTGGACAGAACAGAGAAGACGACGCTCAGAGATCGACAGAGCATACGGAAGGTTATGTGCAACGCAAAGGTTGAACAAGCAGGTACACGTTTGGAAGAAATAAGATATTTCTTGACAATTACAGAGACAGAAGAAGACACATGACGGACTACGAGTACAAAGGCAAGTACCGGCTTGGTTCACGTTAGTGGTTGCATTCCAAATCAATATTCACGAGTAAAATGTGCACTTCAATGAAAATCATTTATGGTATACACAGAACTGTGCTTGAAGTTCCAGCAGCATTTAGTTTGATAAATCAACAAGATAAGGAAATTATTCCAAATATATTAGCATTGACTTGTGATTTCATCACGTCGAAGCGTGTCGTGATTGTCAGACGTACACAGCAGTGTGTGATGCACGTCATCAAGCGTTAGATATGTTGAGATTTCGTCACATCAAAGCGTGTCATAATTGTGAAACGTACACAGCAGTATGTGATTAACATCATCAAGCCTTCAGGTTTTCATCAAGCATATGTTGTGGTTCAGGATGGTGCAGAGTTGTATCAAATCTGGTGCGTTGATGCGGCTCAAGCAAAGAACAAAGATCCACAACAGCGTTGTTGTGCAAATAAATATGTCAGATAATTGAAGGCCACAGAGAAGGCATGTCAGAAAGATGAAGAGCGAAAAAGCCTTCGGTGTGGACCATGTCCCCCATTCCCCGAGATAGAAGCTGCAAATATTCCTTGCGAGCCATACGGTGCGAGCCATGTCTCCCATTCCCCCAGATAGAAGCTGCAAGCACTCCTTGCGAGCCATAACGTGCGAACCATGTCTCCCAGTCCCTTAGATAGAAACTGCAAACGCACCTCGCAAGCCATACGGTGTGGACCATGCCTTCCAGTCCCCCAAATAGAAGCTGCAAACACGCTTCGCAAAGCTGAGTCGGAAAGCACTCTGCTACTCACATGCAGACTTGTGCTCGACTCGAGTTGAATCAAGAATCGACTCATGAATCAATCGTTTTTGGATGAGTCAGGAGTTGAATCGATTCTTTTCCACAAAACATATTTTGAGTCGTGAGTTGAATCACATCTTTCTAGAAAATAAATGAGTTGAATCATGAGTCAATCATTTGAATCACAATGAGTCATTTGAGTCTTGTGACTCAATTGCATGTTATGAACAAATAATATGAAGCATGTATCTGTGTGAATATTATGTCATGACACAAAGTAGGGAGTAAAAACACAGCATAATTATTCATGCTTAGCAATACAATTGTCAACTTGTAATCTGCCAGTGAGTAAAGAATGGAGGGTACCAGTACTGAAGTTATTTACTAAAAAAACAATTACAATAACTACAAATAATTATTAATGTTAAGCTTGGTATCCACAATCAGTATCATGCACGAGTCAATCCTAGTACCAGGAGTACAACACATAAATGGGTTGTAATTGTGAAAAAGAAGATGGAACCGACATTGTCCTGCACTGGAATTGGCATCTGCACTGAATAAAATTCCGTTGGCTTGTTATTTGTCACCTGTGCGTCTGATATCATATCAATTTTCCAATAAATTTTCCAATAAATTTTCCAATAAATTTTCCAATAAATTTTCCAATATATAATTAAAATTGTCTGCGTAAAGCCATGGCAAATATTGGATATTTTGGCTTGGGATGCACGCGAAGTGCTGCCGAGTATCACCTTGGCTACGTCACAGGCCAGGAACAACTTGACCGCCCCCCGTATTGGACCGGGGGGCGGTCAAGTTGTTCCGGGCCTGTGACGTAGCCAAGGCGAACTCTGCAGCACCTTGCGTGCATGTCAAGCCAAAACGGCCAATATTTGCCACGGCTTTACGCACGTAATTTTTATTGTATGTAGGCAAATTTGACATCATGCGAATGCCTGAAGAATTCTACATACGAATCCGGATCGTTTTTACTTGCATCGCCTCGAAAAAGTCTGTTTCCTTGCCGGTAAACCAGGACACTACACAAAACCGGCCGGCCGACTCCCGGAGGGCGGGGCCTAGAGTCGTTGCCATGACGACCGGCTGGCCCTCAAGGCCAGTCGTGCGCCGAGCCTCGACAGAAAAGGAACCTGGTGTTAAATGAAATTGCCAGGAATCTGCTAGATTTGGAATATTCTACTATAGGATTCTATAATCTGCCAGATGTCCACCACATTCTAGTAGAATATCGCATATTCTAGCTGTGACGTCACCAAGGCACAGTATATACTAGATCTGATAATATACTAAACATGGGTGTACCCGTTCTTTAATATACTCTGTATTTGACAGCTGTGCCCAAGGCCTATCGGGTCAAGGCTGTGCCCAAGGCGATATATACCTAATATATACCGAATATATACCGAATTAAGGCAGAAACATACGGTTTTCGATGTCAAAGAGTATTAAATTGAGTGCATGAAGTGTTGAACTTCTTCTTTATCACGTCTATGACACACCAGGTACGGATGATTATATGCGATGTGCTATATTTGTAGAGAAGATTTTGATTGTTTATTTCTTTGCCAACTGAGAAGTTATCATTTGCAGGGAAAATGAGTGGTCGCATCGTCATTTTAACGTTAAAATACCATGCATTCAAAATAAAAATTCCAAAGAATCAAAATTTGCCTTGATCTCCAATGATACCCAAAGTTTTAGCAAAAATAATATATTCAACAGATCAAGATGTTTCAATGTTAGAGCATCTTCGTTGGCGTCTAAGTAAATACTAATTCCCTTCTTTAATTAGACACAGATGAAGATGCGTAGACATCAAACTGTCTGTCGAATAAATCATTTTTGCCATAACTGTTTTCACGTCACATATAGGGGAAGAGGGGGATATCTGAACACGTTCCGTTTTCTGAACACCTACCTTTGGTCGTCTCCCACATCATGTTCAGTGCATAAATAGCAAAAAGATGGGGGTATTCATAAATGATGGACCTGTCGCCACTAAAACATGAAAGTCTGATCACATAATTCTACCTATACTTTGTGTACAGAGGTTGCGAATTTCACAAGAACTATTGTAGGCTTCGAAGAGCAGTTGACTTTAGGAAACCATAAGGAAGTGACTTCCAATTTTTTTTGCAATTACACCAGCATTTTTTAGTGCTACTAATAGCTGGTACCACAACAGCTACAGTGAGGACATTTTCACTGTAGCTGAACGACAACATTTTCATGTTCAGGATACGGCACACCGCTATGAAATAATCATCTGTTTTAAAGTTGCTCTTTGCAGGTGGTTAGAGGATTTTCATTGAAAGGAACTGTTTGAATATGGATAGCTTGTTCATCTTTGTGTTCAGTAAACATAGTACAATTATTGGTTCAGCCATACAGAAGCAGCAGCAGATCTATTTCTTGCATAATGCCTAAAGTGTTCAGGACACCCCCCCCTTCCCCTATGTAATATATATATTATGATTATTATTATATTATGTATATTATATTTTATATGTATATATATATATATATATATATATATATATATATATATATATATATATAGTGTGTGGGCAGTGCACACCAAATCATATGGCTTATGAGTCTGATACCATTGAGTCGGATCTGAATCGATTCAACTTTATGTTTGAGTCATGAGTTGAATCGGATCTATGTAGCTCTGAGTCTGAATTGAGTCGAATCAAATAATTTTGACCTGCTGTGAATCATGAGTTGAATCGGATCTCAAGATCTATGAGTCAAATGTGAGCCGATTCAAAAATTTGAGTCGAGCACAAGTCTGCTCACATGATATAGTCATTCATGTAGTATTGCGTCCTCGACCAAGGTCAGAAAAGCACTCGAAACTGTTTCCCATAAAATTTACCTTCAGTTATTTTTGCCCAGGTTGTAGCTGGCTTATGGTCGAATTAGTAGTAATGAGTAGGACAACGAATCGCCCTGATTGTCAAAGCCGATTTTTTTATGTTACCCTTTGTGTTTAGAATGATGCTTATTTATTTAATTTGTCAATACAAAAACAATTATACTTTCTGTACGCCACTATTCTGGACTTTATTGCATATATTGCAGGAGCTGTCGTCTGACACCGCCGAGGTCATTTGGTGTGGCTTTGAAACCGCTAGTCACCAAATCGACACCGACTGAAATAGTCAACGGCACCGGGGAGTTCAAATCCTGTGACGTGCTATGCTCAATTCTCCACTAGATTTCCAGGGCGTTCAATTTATCAGAAGATGAGGCAGAAACCTGCCGAAGGTGCAGTCGTCATGCTCCACAGTAATTTATGGGGGACAAGTGGCGTCCGTCGTCGACGTCGTATGGAAGTCACCCCTGCACTCACCTGCTGCTCGCTTAGCTCTGTGGGCATCGACTCCGTCTGGAAAGATAAAAGAAGTATATGTAAACAATGAGAAAATTCCATGCTTAGTAATGCTTATGGCTACTTCTCGACCTCTTTCCATATTATTTCGAATGCAATAAACAAGCATGCACACGATGCAGCTGATTGATTGTTAAGTTTTCAGTACTTTCAATTGTTGGTACCATACCTATTGTATTATAATTATGCCAATGGGAATATATAGTATAGCAATTAGAAGTAGGTGGAATCACATAAAGTACACCTTTCACCCTGTTCTTCTCAACCGAATCGCTTTACCTAGCGCACAACCAGCTGTATCCCTCGCATTAACCTCCATGCATTTCCAGGTATCCGTTGCGCACACACGTGTCGTAACGATGAGGTTGCATCACCATGTTCATTGTGATCCATTATATGCACTCCCCATGTCTACACGCTGACACGAGAAGAGCCCGCCGTTACTTTCCTATCACCAGCACCAAATTCCATTTGCCGCACCGTCAGCGTCAGCGGGCGACGCCATCCATTACATTGGTGGGCGCCTTCCCGCGTGGCGCATTTTGGCCGCCACCACGGCCTGATCCGTGCCATGGGGGTGGCACACTCATGGGTGTCGTATTGCCGGCGTCGACGGCACGCTCCAGTCGTCTCGCCGCCGGTAATCGCCACCAGACGCGGTTGTCGGTGACCTGTCATGATCTGTCATGACCGATACGCGGCAGGCCGCCGTTAACGTTGCGACTCGGCAATTGACCAATTGTGCAATGTTTTCATCACGGACGGTACCGTCGTGAAATGCCGCCATGCCGTCGACGTCTAACCTCTGCTGACCCATGACGCTGGGTTTCGTAACGGAAAATTACCCACATACAAACACACACCACACACCACACATACACACACACACACACACACACACACACACACACACACACACACACGTAGAACGTGGAAATGCAAAGTGTAAAGGGCTGGGGATAGTCGCTGCCACCGGAGGGCACCACCCCGACGTGTCGCCCTGACATGTCGCCCCGATGTGTCGCCCCGACGTGTCGCCCCGACGTGTCGCCCCGACGTGTCGCCCTGACGTGCCGCCCCGACGTGTCGACGTGCCGCCCCGACGTGCCGCCCCGACGTGTCGCCCCGACGTGCCGCCCCGACGTGCCGCCCCGACGTGTCGACGTGCCGCCCCGACGTGTCGGCGTGCCGCCCCGACGTGTCGCCCCGAGTTTCCAGCGCCATGCCCTGCACCGTGCCGCGAGCTTTCCAGCCGCATTGTGTTTACACGGCTAAGTGACGCTAAGCGTACGGGTGGGTGGTTGGCCGCACGTCGCGAGCGACGCGCTGGTTATCGATTGCAGCTGAGTCGGGCCCGGTTGCGCCATGCAGCCTTGCGTCAGCTGACCCCACCCCGGTGAGTGGGATGCGCCTCTTGGGCCGCCGTTACACCGCAGTGAGTAGGATGTGCCGCTCGGGCCGCCATTACACCGCAGTGAGTGGCGTAATGGGCCGGGATGAGACGGCCATGCCCGTCGCCTCTTGCAACAGTGCAGCGCATCTTTGCCGACGTTATCGAGTCTTCAGGACGTCGTTGGGCCACCTAATGTGACAGGACACTCACGTTGCACAGTAGCAAGTTAGCGTTAGTATGGCTCCAATTCCTTTGCTCGTTCGACTTGATGTTTGTCTTTGGATTATAATCGCCGTGGCGAGCCTGTGGGACCAGAACCTGTTGGGTCTTCACTTGCCAGACATATCCGTGCCAGACTTGATGTCTTGGGCGCACTTGGGAATCATAGCAACTGGTTCCGATCCTGTACCATATGCATTTCTCCGTATTTTCCCGTTAAGGCCATTGCCGGTGTGCAGCTTACGGGAACTGGCACAATGTCAACGGATGGCAAGAAGTGGCACTGCACGCGGACACCGAGACAAAGTGCTGCATATGCTGGACGCTGGACGGGGACCCTGAGACAACGTGCTACAATGACTGGACGCTGGACGTGGACACTGACACAAAGTGCTACAATGACTGGACGCTGGACGTGGATACTGAACAAAGTGCTACAATGACTGGATGCTAGACGTGGATACTGACACAAAGTGCTACAATGACTAGACGCTAAACGTGGATACTGAGACATCGTGCTGCAGAGGCTGGGCGATGGGTGGGGATACTTGGAGTGTTCCACGCATTTATACAGACGGCACATTTTCTGGAGGAACACTTCTAACACATTTGGTGCAATTTAATTAAATTCAGTTTATGTCTATCATAAATGCTGAGCGCCAAATGCGATCCAAGGTGCCCTTGAAATACGTCAGAGCGTGGCGAAGCTATCAGCAGTTGGTTAACCCGCGTCGTCTCGGGGGGGGTGTTAATGTTTTACTGTATTAACTTACCCACATCATAGTTTTGCAGTGGAACTGTAGGGGAATCAAATCCAGCCTTAATGATCTCCAGCATCTTTTAAGTTCCCGAACGCCGTCGGTTGTACGTATACAGGAAACTAAACTGGCTCCAGGTGCTACGTTTCAACTTAAAAATTACACCGTTTTACGAAAAGATGTACCATTTAGCACTGTGTCACATGGCGGTACACTTATTGCTGTGCACAACTCTGTTCCATTCACACATGCACCTCTCTCTTCAAACATTCAGGGTGTCGCTGCTCGTGTGGCAATAAACAACCGTTCTGTTACGATTTGCAGCATGTACCTACCGCCGGGCGGACTGCTTCCACTTTCTGAGCTCTCTGAAACTGTGGCTCAACTCACCCCACCGGTGATGGAGTGTGGCGATTTTAATGCGCACAACTCTCTTTGGGGCTCAACCACGTTTACTTGCCGTGTACGTGCAATGGAACGTTTTATAAGCGATTTCCCCCCCTCTGTATTCTTAACACGGGAACACCAACACATTTTACATCACCGACCGGACAGACGTCCGTGCTGGATCTCACCCTATGTAGTCCAGAAATTGCACCTTTCTTAGAATAGTCTGTGGATAGTGATCCACACAACAGCGACCATTTCCCTGTTTACTCCCATTTCATTAATCGGGTTACGGTTAGTCAACGACCTTCAAAGTGGCGACCTTTCACCGTGCCGACTGGGAGGCCTTCCAAGCTAACCTAGAAAGCACACTCCGAGACCACTCAGATGAATTCGTCATCTCCGTGGAGACATTCACTACGGCAACTGTGCAGAGTGTCCAGCGGCACATCTCTCGATCATCGGGTACATGATCAATTCGAGTCAAATTTCAATTCGAGTACCAGTCCCATGGTGGTCAGAGAAATGTCGAGAGGCAATCCGTGCTAGGAAAAAGACACTTCGGATATTTAATAGAAATAGCTGCACGAATAATTTAATAGCCTTTCGCAAAGCACAGGAACTCGCCAGATGCACCATCACCGAAGCGAAGCGTGATTCATGGAGAGCTTATATAAGCTCGCTAAATCGCTCCACGTCATTATCAACTGTATGGTCGCGCATAAAGCGCTTCTCCGGTACACACGCCGCAGTCCCAATCCCCTTACACATGGACGGACGAGACATTATTGACCCGAAAGAAGTCGCCGAAAAGATAGGATGTGCTTTGTCCGCACGCTCGGAAAATAGCAAGGACGAGCGATTTTTAAAGATATAAAGCTCGGTGCGAGGAACGCCCTCTTGATTTTTCGACCACAGACGACCTTGAATACAACATTCCACTATCTTTCTCTGAACTAACTGCAGCAAGCAGAACACTCAAGAGCGTTGCAGAGGGTCCGGATACGCTCCATAATAACATTATCAAACATCTACTAGTGACAGCTTTAGACACTCTCCTGCAAGCCCTAAATGAAATATGGACATTAGGCACGTTTCGATCTTCGTGGCGGGAGGCAATTATCGTTTCCATACCAAAACCGAATAAAACGGGCAAGGACCCACTGCATTACCGCCCCATCTCACTCACTTGCTCCTTGTGTAAGTTATTTGAGAAAATGGTGATTATCCGGTTGATGTGGTTTTTAGAACATAACAATCTCCTTATTATGATACAAATTGGCTTCAGAAAACACCGTAGCACATTTGACCATATTTTAACACTTGACTCCTCCGTGCCCTCTGGGTTTATGAAGCGCCACCATACAGCTGCAATTTTTGTCGACGTTGATGGCGCTTATGATACGACATGGCGTCACGACATACTGATGAAGTTGCATAGTATGGGTGTCAGAGGTTCCATGGGGTTCTTCTTGACCAATTTTCTAGCTTCCAGAACGTTTCGTGTTAGAATAGCTGGCTCACTCTCTGGCACGTTTTCCCAACCTAACGGAGTCCCACAGGGAAGCGTACTAAGTGTGGCATTGTTTGCTGTTGCTATCAATGATGTGGATACTTCATTGCCGACTTCCGTAGGCAAAGCGTTATTCGTAGACAATTTCGCCATCTGGAGCTCTTCGCGCTCTGTTCACACAGTAGAGAGGCAGTTCCAGCTGGCTGTCCGGAAGGTACAGGATTGGTGTGATAAAACAGGCTTCGTCATGTCCACGTCGAAAACCACCGCTGTCCACTTCTGCCGCAGACGTTATTGCACCGACCCCGTGGTTATGCTCAACCGACACCCTATTCCATTCAAGCCAGCTGCCAAGTTCCTAGGTATGTGGATGGACCGCCGACTAACGTACAACACCCACATCAAAGATCTTGCTCAGAAATGTACCAAGAGATTGCAGGTGATGAGCACAGTCTCCAGATGTTCGTATGGAGCAGACATATCTATCTTGCTTCTTATGTACCGATCGCTCGTACGCTCTAAAATCGACTATCGATGTTGTATTTATGACGGGGCTTCCGTAACAACGAAACGCCGTCTGGGCGTAATCCACAACACAACACTTCGTATTGCCACTGGAGCTTTCCGTACTTCACCGGCCGATAGTTTAATGACTGAGACTGATGAACTTCCTCTTGCGTTGCGCCGTATACTACTGGGAGCGATATACTCATGTAAGGTCGCACAGGACCGAAAGCATCCAGCCTATCAATGGATATTTTCAAGGCCATCGCTTTCACTTCGCTCATCCCGCATTCAGCGTGTCTTACCCTTTTTTGGCGCATGGTCCCGACCTTTCGTAAATGCAACATTAGACCAGGTCCTGTGGTACACGCTGTCCCTCCGAATATCCCCCTTGGCAGGCAGTCCCAGTGCAGACTGACATTACTCTGTCCTGTTTAAAGAAGAGGAATGTCAACTCTGAAGAATTTCGCATGCTGGCGTTATAAAAAATACACCAGTACAGTGAGTTCTCTCGCATCTACACAGACGGCTCCAAGTCCCCTTCTGGAGTGGGATGCGCGTGCGTCGGTCGACGCGGTATTGGATATTTCTGTTTACCGAAGCAGGCGTCGATTTTTACCAGGTTAGACCAGGTTCTGTGGTACACGCTGTCACTCCGAATATCCCCCCTTGGCAGGCAGTCCCAGTGCAGACTGACATTACTCTGTCCTGTTTAAAGAAGAGGAATGTCAACTCTGAAGAATTTCGCATGCTGGCGTTATAAAAAATACACCAGTACAGTGAGTTCTCTCGCATCTACACAGACGGTTCCAAGTCCCCTTCTGGAGTGGGATGCGCGTGCGTCGGTCGACGCGGTATTGGATATTTCTGTTTACCGAAGCAGGCGTCGATTTTTACCGCTGAGCTGCATGCCATTTTGCAAGCTCTTTACTATATCCAGGATGACCAGTCCACAAATCACGTGGTTTTTACTGCCTCCTTGGGCAGTCATTGGGCAATGAAGTCTTTCAACCCGGATAACAGGCTTGTCCAAATGATTCTACGCATCGTCAAATCCCTAACTGGTCTGGATAAAAATACCGTATTCTGCTGGATAGCCATGTTGGACTTGCTAGAAATGAAGCAGCCGATACGGCCGCTAAGCACGCTCTCAGTAGTGGCCGTGAAATTCGCCTGCCTCTTCCGCCGAGAGATCTATATCCCTCTATTTTATCATATATACGATCTGAATGGCAACAAGCCTGGAACTCCAAACCTTGTAAGCTGAGAGTTATAAAGCCGGAGCTAGGGATGTGGCAGTCCTCACACCGGATCTCGCGACGAGAGGAAGTGACGCTATGTCGATTGAGGATAAGTCATAGATTTGCGACACACAGTTACATGCTGACCGGTGATGATCGGTCTTTGTGCCCATGCTGTTCTAACCCGCTTACCGTGTACCATGTTTTAGTAGGTTGTGTACTGTTGGAACCCCTACGACGCCGGATTTTGGGACGGCTGACTGCCGATGCTTCTTTGCGTATGCTAATACGGAACGACTCTGAGGTCGTGGCGTCTGGGAATATTTTTACCTTCCTTCGACAAGCACGCTTTGGGGTGATATACCGCCACCCGTGAATATTAATAGCAAGCTATTATAGCAGCACCGTAGATAATAATACAGTTATGGACGCAAAATGACCATGGATGTCGACGCGCACCTAAACCCAAATTCATCATCAACTAAATAATGCTTTCGTTTCAGCACATTTCGATATCAAGCTCCGGAAATTTCATTGTAAAAATATGGACATAAGATGAAAGAAAAAAAAAAATGTTTGCTCGCACCTTTCGGTGCATGTCGGAGCTAAGAGTGTAGCTCTGGCGGACACGTCGGTTGGGTGCGGACGGCGGCGGTAGCTTCGCCTGAGCCGTCCGGCCGACCGGTGACCTTGGCAAGGTCACAGCGGCCGGTCACTACCGCGGGGATGCCCGCCGGCTAGGAGTCGGTCGGGTCACGTGGGCGCCGGCCGGCACTGGACGCGCAGTTCTCGATCGGTGGCCCGCTGGCGGGGAACGGGAAGTTGCTCCCGCCGCCGAATGACTGCGTGGCCTGTCACTTCTCCCTGGAGTAGTCCGCTTGGTGGAAACCGGAGTGGTCTGTGTGTTGGCAGGCAAGGTGTTTTGTGTCGGTGTGGTCAGTGGTGTGAGTTTTTTTAGTGGAGCTAAGCCGGGGATCATGTCAGTTTGAATAGAAGTAGAAGTGGTGTTGATGCGAGGGGTGGGAGGAGCAAGGTGGCCGCCTGGACGTAAGTTTTTGTCGAGGGGAGGTGGCCTCGACAGACCGTCGGGCCTGGGGGTAGGATACCCCGGTCGTGGCCTTGACGGCGCACACCTCCTTCTCCTTGCGCAAAACTGGACATAGTGGTGATGTGGTCAGGTGATCAGATGTGTTACAGTTGAGGCATTGAGCAGGCTTGGAGCAGGTAGAATCGGGATGGGGTGGTTCACCACACTTGGGGCAGCGAGCTGGTTGGCGACATGTCTTACTGCCATGGCCGAAGCGCTGGCAATTAAAACAGCGGAGAAGATTGGGGATGAAGACACTGACTTGGTATCGAAGGTAACCGGCAAAGAGGGTCTTAGGAAGGATGGTAGAGTTGAAGGCAAGGACCAGGAGGCTCGTATCACGTTTCTGGCTGTCTTTAAATGAAGTGATGCGTCGGACATGGGTCCCCCCCCCCCCCTCCGGCCTGAACTCCGTCTGGATATCTTCCTCAGACATGAAGTGGAGCTCCGGCGCGAAGATGGTGTCCTGGGTGGTGTTGCGGTTGGAATGGAGAGTGATGGTGACGGATTTTCCACAAAATGTGGTGGTGCGGAGGAGGGCTTTGGTTTGGGCTCGGGATTGGGTTTTAATGACTAAGGTTCCGTTCGCAGGGGCTTCAATGTCGAGATTGGCTGGGGAGTAGATGGCAAGAAGTTGTTTAGTCGGACAGCAAACGTTGATACGGCGAAAGAAAACGGATTCCTCGACAGGCTTGACGACTATGTACGAGCCAGCACTGTCGAGGTAGGGTTCGATGGGTTGAATTGGTTCAGGTTGGAAGGGCGTGGATCGTAATGGTTTGGTCCGGATTGCGAGACGGGTTCGTGGTCTTGGAACGAGCAGGGGTTGGCGAGGCGCAAAGGGCTTCCATGGCGTCATCAAGGGGAATTGTCCGGCGCGGGTCATCAATGATTGTGTCGAGAGGTTGGCCATCAGGGGCCGAGTCCGGGGTCGTGCGATGGTCATCTGGTGTGGTCAGTGGGGGAAACTCAGACTCGGAGTCCGGTGGCGAGTTGGCGTCATTATCCTTCTTCCTCTTTTTACCCACCACGGGGAAAGAGCCCTACCCAACGAAATCTAAATAAACACTAAGAACAAAGGGAACGGAAATACGACGACGATGTAAACCGAGTTGGGTGACGGGTGTCACCCCACTAGAACACGAAATTGGAAAGGAACGACGGGTGTCGCCCGACAAAAATGAAAAATGAAGAACCGCAAAAGCCAGCGGTCAGTCAAGCCATTTGAGGCAGATCGGAGTGTTCAGCGAGTTCAGCGGCACCCGATAATTTGTGCGGGAATGGACACTCCATGTTATTCAGCGAGTGAGTGAGTGAGTTAATTTTCTCAGCCTGCCACCGTCAGGTGATATCGGCTGTTTACGTTTTTGTGGATGAGTTGAAGGTGGTGGTCCGGGCGGTGCCGGGCGTGGTTGGGGGGGGGGGGGGGGGGGGGGGGTCATCGCCTTTCGTTTGAACATTACAAGAACACATGTCGTGTCATACACTGTTATGGGCTTTGTTTTATTTTGTGTTGAGTTCGTTTTTTGTTTGTGTTTTTGTTTTTCATTTGTTTGTTTGTTTTCCTTTCCTTTCCTTTCCTTTCCTTTCCTTTTCTTTCCTTTTCTTTCCTTTTATTTCCTTTCCTTTCCTTTTCTTTCCTTTTCTTTCCTTTCAAGACTGGCCGCGATCCTCTACATTATCGCCCCATCTCTCTGACATCATGCGTCTGTAAGCTCATGGAGCGGATGATAAACATTCGCCTTAGTTGGTTTCTCGAGAAAGAAGGCATCCTCACAAACTCACAGTGTGGGTTCAGGAAAAATCGTAGCGCTCTGGATCACGTTTTACGACTAGACACAGAAATAAGGCACAACTTCATGCAAAACAGCCACCTGGGAGCAATTTTTTTTCGATATTGAGGCTGCTTATGACACGGTGTGGCGATACGGGATACTTAGGAAAGTTTGGAACCACGGAATACGTGGACCCATGGGAACGTTTTTAAAAAACTTCCTGTGTGATCGTACCTTCCGTGTCCGCGTCGGAAACCATATGTCTCCACGTTTTGTGCAGGAGAACGGTGTACCACAGGGGAGCGTACTTAGCGTTGCGTTGTTTGCCATTTTGATCAATGACATTGAAAACGGCCTCTCACCAAGTATAGGTAGGTCACTCTTCGTTGATGACCTGGCTATTTGGTCCTGTGCGACGCGATTACCATCCATGGCAAGACAGCTACAGATGGCCATATCCTGTCTTGAAAAATGGACGATCGTGAACGGTGTCCGATTTTCTACCTCAAAGACGGTCGCCGTCCACTTCTGCCGACGTCGTCACCACTGTCCGGAGATGGTAGTTCGGCTATATGGACAGCAAATACCTGTGCGGCCGTCGGCTCGCTTTCTCGGCGTCATTTTCGACAACCGGCTATCATACAGCGACCATGTCAATACTTTGCGAGATAAGTGCTTCCGTGCAATGAATATACTGAAGTGTGTCTCACGAACTGACTACGGAGCTGATAGAGCAACTCTTTTAATGTTGTATCGATCTCTTATCCGCTCGAAGCTCGATTACGCGTCATTCATATATGACGGTGCCAGTGGCTCAGTGAAGCGGAAACTTGACACAGTGCACCACACAGCACTGCGGATCGCCATAGGGGCATTTCGGACGTCGCCAGCTGCAAGTATTTTAGCAGAGGCCCATGAGCCATCGTTGGCAAGCAGACGCGAGAAGCTGGGCCTCCGGTATGCAATAAAGCTAAGGCAGCTTCCAGAACATCCCACTTACAAATCTGTTTTTTCTCACCATTTGTTGTCGATTTTCCACGGGCAAAGAGGTCAAAGACTGAGACCATTTTGCGTCAGAATTCGCTCGCTACTTCATGAGGCTGAAATCCCACTGAGAGGCGTGGCGAGGATGAAATGCATGCGAACTCCACCATGGGAACTCGCCTCACCCGATTTTGATTTATCCCTGGCTACAACCCAGAAAGGACATACTGTCCCAGAGCTCTTCAGAGCAGAAGCACTGGAGCTACTATAATTTTATCGCTGCTACTCTCGAACGTACACTGACGGATCCAAGACAGCCCATGGAACTGGTTGCGCATTTGTATGTCGGACAGCAACAAGATCTTTTACTTTACCACCACACGCGTCTGTGTACACTGCGGAGTTGGTTGCAATTATTAAGGCACTTTGTTTTATTGAGGCTGGAGATGAAACCCTACATCTTATTTTAACAGACTCGTTGAGTAGCCTTCGGGCCCTTCAGTCCTTTCAACCATCAAATCAGTTCGTTCAAGAAATCCTGGCACGACTGACAGCACTGGGTAGAGCGGGTAAGAGGATTATACTCTGCTGGATACCGAGCCATACCGGCATCACAGGAAATGAGCTGGCTGACGCTGCTGCTAAGCGTGCCGCGCAGTCACGTAGGATTCGAGCTCTGCCCCTCCCAGCCAGAAATTACTACGCAAATGTAAATGCTTTCCTCCAAGGAAAGTGGCAAGAAAGCTGGAATTCCCAAATTTTAAACAAACTCCGTACCATCAAACCAGTTCTGGCACCGTGGACATCATCACTAAGAAAATGTAGGAGAGAAGAAGTGATTCTGGCACGCTTGAGAATAGGGCACACGTATGCAACGCACGGCTACCTTTTGAGACGGGAGGCAAAGCCACGCTGTTCCCGATGTGCTCACCGATGACAGTTCGACATATACTGTTTTCATGCCCCAACTTCACGGTAGAACGAAGACGTCACTTCGGTTCCAATTGCCACGAATGGTCTTACTGTGACGTTTTAGGTGACAATTCGGAGATCATCCAGACAGGACAAATATACCGATATATATCGACCGCTCAGTTCGACGTAATCTATCCCTTCCGAAAATAGACTCCTGCCGCCTAGTGTAATGTGAGGAAAAAAAACAGTTATGGGCGCTACATAACCAGTAGCAGTTGATGCGCCCCTAAGCCCAATCAATCAATCAATCAATCAATCAATCAATCAATCAATCAATCAATCAATCAATCAATCAATCAATCAATCAATCAATCCTTTCCTTTTCTTTCCTTTTCTTTCCTTTCCTTTCCTTTCCTTTCCTTCCCTTCCCTTCCCTTCCCTTCCCTTCCTTTCCCTTCCCTTCCTTTCCCTTCCTTTCCTTCCCTTCCTTTCCTTTCTTTCCCTTCCTTTCCTTTTCTTTCCCTTCCTTTCCTTTTCTTTCCCTTCCTTTCCTTTTCTTTCCTTTCCTTTTCTTTCCCTTCCTTTCCCTTCCTTTCCTTTTCTTTCCCTTCCTTTCCCTTCCTTTCCTTTTCTTTCCTTTCCTTTTCTTTCCTTTTCTTTTCTTTCCTTTCCTCTTCTTTTCTTTCCTTTCTTTCCTCTTCTTTTCTTTCCTTTCCTTTCCTTTCCTTTCCTTTTCTTTCCTTTCCTCTTCTTTTCTTTTCTTTCCTTTCCTCTTCTTTTCTTTTCTTTCCTCTTTCTTTCCTTTCCTTTCCTCTCCTTTCCTTTCCTTTCCTTTCCTTTCCTTTCCTTTCCTCTTCTTTCCTCTTCTTTCCTCTTCTTTCCTCTTCTTTCCTCTTCTTTCCTCTTCTTTCCTCTTCTTTCCTCTTATTTCCTCTTCTTTCCTCTTATTTCCTCTTATTTCCTCTTATTTCCTCTTATTTCCTCTTCTTTCCTCTTCTTTCCTCTTCTTTCCTCTTCTTTCCTCTTCTTTCCTCTTCTTTCCTCTTCTTTCCTCTTCTTTCCTCTTCTTTCCTCTTCTTTTCTCTTCTTTCCTCTTCTTTCCTCTTCTTTCCTCTTCTTTCCTCTTCTTTCCTCTTCTTTCCTCTTCTTTCCTCTTCTTTCCTCTTCTTTCCTCTTCTTTCCTCTTCTTTCCTCTTCTTTCCTCTTCTTTCCTCTTCTTTCCTCTTCTTTCCTCTTCTTTCCTCTTCTTTCCTCTTCTTTCCTCTTCTTTCCTCTTCTTTCCTCTTCTTTCCTCTTCTTTCCTCTTCTTTCCTCTTCTTTCCTCTTCTTTCCTCTTCTTTCCTCTTCTTTCCTCTTCTTTCCTCTTCTTTCCTCTTCTTTCCTCTTCTTTCCTCTTCTTTCCTCTTCTTTCCTCTTCTTTCCTCTTCTTTCCTCTTCTTTCCTCTTCTTTCCTCTTCTTTCCTCTTCTTTCCTCTTCTTTTCTCTTCTTTCCTCTTCTTTCCTCTTCTTTCCTCTTCTTTCCTCTTCTTTCCTCTTCTTTCCTCTTCTTTTCTTTCCTCTTCTTTCCTCTTTTTCCTCTTTTTTCCTCTTTTTCCTCTTTTTTCCCCTTCTTTCCCCTTCTTTCCCCTTCTTTCCCCTTCTTTCCCCTTCTTTCCTCTTCTTTCCTCTTCTTTCCTCTTCTTTCCTCTTCTTTCCTCTTCTTTCCTCTTCTTTCCTTTCTTTCCTTTCTTTCTTTTTTTCTTTTTCCTCTTTTTCCTCTTCTTTCCTCTTCTTTCCTCTTCTTTCCTCTTCTTTTTCCTCTTCTTTCCTCTTCTTTCCTCTTCTTTCCTCTTCTTTCCTCTTCTTTCCTTCTTCTTTCCTCTTCTTTCCTCTTCTTTCCTCTTCTTTCCTCTTCTTTCCTCTTCTTTCCTCTTCTTTCCTCTTCTTTCCTCTTCTTTCCTCTTCTTTCCTCTTCTTTCCTCTTCTTTCCTCTTCTTTCCTCTTCTTTCCTCTTCTTTCCTTTTCTTTCCTTTCCTTTTCTTTCCTTTTCTTTCCTTTTCTTTCCTTTTCTTTCCTTTTCTTTCCTTTTCTTTCCTTTTCTTTCTTTTTTCTTTCCTTTTCTTTCCTTTTCTTTTCTTTTATTTTCTTTTCCTTTCTTTTCTTTTCCTTTCTTTTATTTTCGTTTCTTTTCACGTTTGTTTCAGGCCGTGGTGTTGAAATCCATACACCAGCCTGTTTTTTCCCTTTGCACGTCACAGGTAGAGTTGGGAACGAGTGGTTGGAGGAGTTGTTCGGATGTTATTTGTTCGCATGCTGTTTAGTGTCGGGTGGTTTTGTACGAGTCTTTGATTTCTTGGTAGTTGTGGTGTTTGGTTTATTGGTAGATGTAGTGTTTGTTTTGTTGGTTGCTCGTGTTGTCGGTGCTTGGGTAGTCTCAGGGTGTTATCTGAGGTGTCTCAGCCAATGCAGGCGTCGTCGGAGTCTGTGACCATAATGGTTAGGGTGGTTTTTGCGTCGCGTGAGTGGTGCTTGTGGTGCTTCGGGTGGTTCTGGGGGAGGGTATGGTAGGGGTGATAGCTTGATTGTCTCGCGATGTGGTATGGGGGGTGGTATGGGGGGTGGTATGGGGGGTGGTGCCAGTGCTTGTGCAGTGTTTTGTGTTGTGGGTTCTGGTCTTATGACTATTGTCGGGTCTGTCTGGGTTTTCCTGGAGCAGTCGGTTGAGTCTAGTGGGGTAGCCGTATATAATTTGTGCGTTTGTGTGGACGGCTCTTGGTGGCGAAGGGGTTAAGCGGGCTGCGACGGATACTGTTCGGCGGCCCACTCCCTTGCCCGCGACGGGGCCCAGCCCTCTAAGTGGACAAGTCGGAGAATGTCTTTTTCTTTCCTCCACCGAGGGCAGGCCCCGTCCCGGGAGCCGTGGTCGCCGTCGCATCCACACATCGCCGCGTTTCGCTGTTGCAGGTGTTGATGTGGTGTGGGCCGGTACAATGGGCACATGTGGGGTTTGTGTTCTTGCAGCCCCCCCTCGTGTTGCCGTATCCTTGACAGAAGGAGCAGCGTCGAGGGACGGGTGCGCGTGGTGTTACTTTGTATGTGATGTAACCAGCTCTGACATGTGTGGGTTGCTGTTTGGAGGTGAAAGTCAGGATGAGAAGGCATTTTGGGCCATAAGATAAGATCTCATGAGCAATCTGCATCGAGTTATGACATTAAATTACGAAGACATAGAAAAGTACATGCTTTTGTGTAAAACGTACAGATCAGTCAATTGAGTGAAGTACACAGCTATTATGGCTGATGGCTATTGGACACAGAGCATTAGAGATAAGCAGATAAACGAGTTATAGTTGACACGGTTAAGCACTATTAATCACAACGTCACCATGCGCCAAAGGGTGAACTTGCGTTACACCACGTCGTCAATAGACGGCGGCACTCGCACACAACAGTCGACCGGCGAGCACGCTGGTGCGCTCGCTCGCGCTCCGCTACAATGAGGAGTTGTTGATACCGGTTTTTAATAATTCTGGGCGTAATATACCAGTAACCACTTTAAGAGATGTGTCTTTGCTGTGTTCCTAAACGGAGCGGAGTAGGTGGACAGCAGTTCCGGCCGAGGAAATCCGGAAAGGGCATGGGTAATGAAAAAACATACTTCCCTCCAGAGAAGCCTACTTCAAACCAACTAAACACTACCGTGTAGGCATCTATATGTGACACATTTCAAGTAGGCTGGTTATGCTGCGGAAACATCACATGATGAGTATAATATGATAATGCTTGCTTCCCGATTGTCAACGATCTTCATCACGGTACTGTGTTTAATGCTTTAAGGTCGGAGCAGTGTTTGTGGCTGGGTTGTGGTTAAAACATGTTGGATGTCGGCATAGGTCCTGGGCAGCAGGGGTGTAGCTTTGTATGATTTTGGTAGGGCACTTGCTCTTCCTCCCCAATGTTGCCTATACCCTCCCAATAAATACAACTTTGAACATGGGACCCTATGTGTTCCCCCCCTCTTCAATCCATTTTGGTCCGGCCATTGCATTTATGTATTGTGCCCTTCCAAAAATGTTCAGAAATCTAAGCCTATGCTAGGCAGTTAGCAGAGACGTTGTTGTGCATAATTTAGAGGGCACCTACTCTAGGGGCAGACACAGGGGAGCACTGGGGACATGCCCCCATGGAAAATGGTGCCCCTCTGTCCTCCGGGAAGGCTAGAGTTCAATGATGCCCTTCCGTTAACGGATTTTTTCAGCCAACGGATTTTCAGCCTTTCTGAGAGGAAATGCCCCTCTTGAGTGTAAAAGGTGTTCCTTTTTTCAGTGCGGTTACGTGCATCCAACCCCTCCCTCACACTCTCAACAGACTTTCCGGCGAAAGGGTACATCTAATGACTTTCGCAGTGGCGCCCCTCCGAGGAAATAACGCACCCACACGATTGTCCCCATTAAAATTCATGGATCCGCCTCTGAACTGCCCGTCTGCGCAATGTTGAGATCCCGTGGCCGAAGTTAAGTCTGGAAAGCTCGTAGTGCACGCACAGTAGGTAATTGGTAGCTTCAAATCTAGACTTGGGTAACTTGTTTCGGAAATTACACCCAGGCGGGAACAATTTATTAATTTTGTATTACGCCTTGCTTTTGGACAATTAATATTCCTCTTCCAACTTTGTGGAATTCCATTTCCAGGAATGGAATTTCCAGGAATTATCCCACCTTTGTGGAATATTCCTTTGTGCCCATAAAAACCGACAGGTGGTAGGCCAAAAATGTGTGCTGCATCCATGGTGGAACGAAATAACAAAGCAACAAGAAAACAATCCCATGCATTATGTACGAAGCATTACACCAACCGCCGAGGACATCAGGCATGCAATTCAAATCACATCACAAGACAATATGCAGGTCCCTTCAACGGCGGATCTAGGGAGCCAGGGGGCCATGCCCACCCCTCATGCAAGGGCGGGGCATGGCACCTTCCGTGCAAAAGAAGCACCACGAGCAGCCAGGTTCTCCTTTATCTGGGCTACACTCAAGGCGAGATAATCTCCGCAAAGTGTGCTCAGGGGTGGGGAGTTGGCACTGGTGTAATGTACCCACATGACAAGTTCCCCTTCGAATCGAAATAGGGGCTCCCTCCGGGAAGGCCTGGGTCCAGCCCTTAGTCATGACGCCACTCTGAGAGGAAAAGGCACCCTGTTGGAAGCAAAGGCGATCCTTCAGTGCGCTCAGTGCAACCCCCGCTCATGGCTCTTTCCTCCAAGGAAATGATGCCCCATTTGAACCAGTGCCATCCCCCACCGCCACCCCCACCCACGCAAACTCATGGATCCGCCCCTGGTGTGCAGACACTGAAATTACCTATCTGCCAAACCAGTAACTCGGCTTGCAACTCACCAACACCAAGTAATTAAGTTTAAGAAACTCCCACTCCAATTTTCCGCTCTTC